>WBNO01009035.1:2529-13352 GCA_013400575.1 Peucedramus taeniatus
GGCCGGGCCCCGGGCGGAGCTCCGCGGCAGCGGGGGCTGCCGGGCCCTGTGGGGAGCCGTGTGTCCGGCGGGAGCGCCGTGTGTCCGGCGGGACCGAGCTCCGTCCGTCCGTCCGTGTGAGGCCGGAGCGGCGGCGGAGCCCCGGGCGGTGCTCGGACACGTTCATTGCTGCTGCCGTGGGTCCCGGGGGTTGTGTTCACCGGGCGCTGCGGCTGCTGGAGCCGCTCTCCCGGTGTGACACGGGCACAGCCGTGAAGCTGCTGCGTCCCCGGCAGCTCTTGCTGGAGCTCGGGTGCGGCGGAGGCTGAAGCGGCTCCAGGCACAGGAGTTTTGTGGTTGGTTTCGGATGCGCTCGGAGCTGTTGGTGTGTCGGGACCGTCATTTGTTGGTTTTGTTTGTCCTTAGCCTCTGCAGGCTCAGGACTACGTGGGGGAAAAGCCAGGATCCGGGTTTGGGCTCTGTTTGAACCCTCTCTGAGGAAGCTGCCAGGAAAAGCAGAGCCCGCGGAGGTTTCCAGGCTCTGGAGGGAGCCCGAGCCCTGCAGGAAGCAGCAGTCACCTCCTGGAACTGCTCACGGGGCTCAAATCAGGGGCTCTGTGTCAGGGCTGGCCCCAGGACCCCATTCCTGGTTCCAGAATGGGTAACTGACCCCAGGGTGGATAAATGACCCCAGGGTGGATAAATGACCCCAGGGTGGATAAATGACCCCCAGGATGGATAAATGACGCTCAGGAACCCATTCCCAGGATGGATAACTGACCCCAAGGCCCCATTCCCAGGATGGATGATTGACCCCCAGGGTGGATAACTGGCCCCAGGATGGATAAATGACTCCAGAATGGATAACTGACCCCAAGGCCCCATTCCCAGGATGGATAATTGACCCCCAGGGTGGATAACTGACCCCAGAACCCCATTCCCAGCACCAGGGTGGATAACTGACCCCCCAGGATGGATAACTGACCCCAGGAAGGATAACTGACCCTCAGGACCCCATTCCCAGGATGGATAATTGACCCCCAGGGTGGATAACTGACCCCCCCAGGACGGATAACTGACCCCAGGATGGATAGCTGACTCCAGGCCCCATTCCCAGGATGGACAACTGACCCCAGGGCCCCATTCCCAGGATGGACAACTGACCCCAGGGCCCCATTCCCAGGATGGACAACTGA
Organism: Peucedramus taeniatus; assembly: GCA_013400575.1. Taxonomy (NCBI): domain Eukaryota; kingdom Metazoa; phylum Chordata; class Aves; order Passeriformes; family Fringillidae; genus Peucedramus; species Peucedramus taeniatus. Next base: position 3,705 of record WBNO01009035.1, read on the forward strand.
CCCCAGGACCCCATTCCCAGCTCCAGGGTAGATAACTGACCACAGGCCCCAGTTATTCCAGTTATATCCAGTTATTCCCAGGATGGATAACTGACCCCCAGGATGGACAACTGACCCCAGGACCCCATTCCCAGGATGGATAAATGACCCCTAGGATGGATAACTGACCCCCAGGGTAGATAACTGACCCCAGGCCCCATTCCCAGGATGGACAACTGACCCCAGGCCCCATTCCCAGCTGTGCCAGGTGTCCATCCCACAGCCCCACCTCGGTGCTGTGGTCGAGCTCAGCCCTAAGGAGATTTTCCCAGATCCGCTTAGGGCCCAGAGCCAGTTAAAAGCAATTGCAGCCACAGCCCAGGCAGTGAGGGGATGTGACTGCCAGGGGACAGCCCAGATTTGGGGCTGCACCTTGGGGAGGGGGCTCAGGGTGTTTTGTGCCCCTAACACGGGGTCAGTGGGAGCAGGGGGGGTTCTCTGTCCCTCGTGTTTTACTCGCGGTGCGTCTCTCTTCCCAAACCCCACAGAGGGATTTGGGGGGCTCAGGGGCCTTTGTCACTGGGCTGGCAGCACAGAGGGACCTGGGGAGCTCAGGGAGGAGCCAGGGTGGGAAGGGCTGTGCTGAGAACAATTCCTGCCTGGTTTTGGAAGCACAGGAGCACTGTGGCTCATCCATCTGGGATCCATGAGGGATGCAGCAGGTCCAGGGTTCCCTGTAGGGGATCAGGAGCTCTCTCCTCGTGGAGTTTGGCTCATTTTAACCCACGAGGAGCCCACAAAAGCTTTTCCCACCCATGGACCTGACCCTGAGGGAGGAGGGCACAGAGGTGACAATGCCCCAGGGCCAGGTTTGACATGCTGTGTCTCCTTGCAGCCAGAACAGAGATGTCAAAAGCTTTTCCCACCCGTGTAGCTGATCCTGAAGGAATAAGGGCACAGAGGTGACCACACTCCAGGGCCCTGTTTGATGTGCTGTGTCTCCTTGCAGAGCAGAGATGTCAAAAGCTTTTCCCACCTTTGGAGCTGACCCTGAGGGAGAAGGGCACTGAGGTGACAATGCCCCAGGGCTCTGTTTGACACCCTGTGTCTCCTTGCAGCCCCAAAAGCTTTTCCCACCCATGGAGCTGACCCTGAGGGAGAAGTGCACAGAGGTGACAGTGCCCCAGGAGGTGACAATGCCCCAGGGCCAGGTTTGACCTGCTGTGTCTCCTTGCAGCCCAAAAAGCTTTTCCCATCTTTGGAGCTGACCCTGAGGGAGAAGGGCACAGAGGTGACTGTGCCCCAGGAGGTGACAATGCCCCAGGGCTCTGTTTGACACCCTGTGTCTCCTTGCAGCCCCAAAAGCTTTTCCCACCCTTGGAGCTGACCCTGAGGGAGAAGGGCACAGAGGTGACCGTGCCCCAGGAGGTGACAATGCCCCAGGAGGTAACAATGCTCCAGGGCCAGGTTTAACACCCTGTGTCTCCTTGCAGAGCAGAGATGTCAAAAGCTTTTCCCACCTTTGGAGCTGACCCTGGGGGAGAAGGGCACTGAGGTGACAATGCCCCAGGAGGTGACAATGCCCCAGGGCCAGGTTTAACACCCTGTGTCTCCTTGCAGAGCAGAGATGTCTCTGTCCAAGCGTGAGCTGGACGAGCTGAAGCCATGGATCGAGAAGACGGTGAAGCGCGTGCTGGGCTTCTCAGAGCCCACTGTGGTCACTGCAGCCCTCAACTGCGTGGGCAAGGGCATGGACAAGAAGAAAGCGGCCGGTATGTCCAGACACAGGTTTGGGAAACAGCCCAAACCTTGCCAGGGTGCAGGGGCAGGGGCACAGGGCAGTTCTCTCAGCCTCCGTGAGGTGAGTAGGGGGAAATCTGTCAGACCGGACATAGCTGGAGGCTTTGGGATGTGTTACAAAATCTAACAAGTGAAAATTAATTCTTTATTCAAGGAAGTGTAAAAGGTGATTTTTCTAGTGTGCTTTTTTTGCCTACTTTGCTTCTGCATGAGGCCTGGACTCCCTTAATCCCTTAGTTTAAAGCTCCTCTCAATACGATCCACAGATCCCAGAGGCTTCCAGGCCTCCCTGTGTTGAATCACACTGAAATTTAAGTGGTTTACATCTCCCAAGGAATCCCTGTGGGTTCTCCATCCTCTTGCTTGCCTCAGGCTCAGGATTCTGCACTGATGGGATTTTCCTCTTTTCCAGACCACCTTAAACCCTTCCTGGATGATTCTACCCTGCGATTTGTGGACAAGCTCTTTGAGGCAGTGGAGGAAGGACGAAGCTCCCGGCACTCCAAATCCAACAGCGACCGGAACAGGAAGCGGGAGCTAAAGGTGATTATTGATTATTGATTATTGATTGGTTTTTTTTCCTGTGGTTGGGTGGCCTGGAGGCAGCACTGGTGCTCTGGCACACTCTCCTCTTCCAGAGAGGTACAGCTCGGAACGTTCAAGAGAAACGACTCCTCTCCATGATGAAGTGTGGGAGCCTTTACCTTGTGGTTGTCTTTCCCAAAGCCAAGGTGGAAGCCTGGCTTTGGCTTTCTGTTAGGCTGGTGGAGTGAATCCATGGGGATCCATCTCCCTTCTCCTCTGTGCTCCTTGTGCTTGTGTTTTTATTTGGAGCCTGGGAGAGCTGCTCCCAGTGACTTCCCATCGCTCCCTGTGCCCTGACAGAGCACGTGGGGCTCTGTGGTGGATGATCTGGTGGGTTTTCATTCTCTTTCTCCACTCAGAATCAACAATAGGTGGTTTTTGGCAACTCCTGTCCTAGCACAGGATTGATTCCAGCTAAGATTCCATTGCTCTGGTATTTCTCCCTTGCCTGGGATGGTAGAAGGCTTGTGCATCCAAAGCTGTTTTCACTTCCTTTCTTCTCTTGAGGACTTTTCTCACCATCCTGTAGAATTCCATTTTGCCATCACTCTGCCAAGTCTGACAGGCCCTCTTTGTGCTGCTCCTACTCACAATGATTTTCCTTTCACTCTTCCTGAGGTTCTTATTTTATGGCACTCTGAGTTTTCCCAACACCTGTAGTCAGCACTGAGCCTCAGTGAGCCAGAGCAGTCCCCTTCAGGGAACTGAAGATCCCTTCAGGATCCCTTCAGATCCCTTCAGGATCTGGATCTCTTTGGGAGTGCTGGGACAAGCTGCCTCCACTCCTCATTTTCCTTTAAGAACTTGTTTTCTTCCCTCAATGGCAGTGGGTGCTGGGCTGGTCCCTGGGGCTGTGGGAATGTGAGGGTCGAGTGGGGCTGGAGGTTCAGGTGCTCCCCTGGGCATGGCAGAGGTGGGGACACTGGCAGTACCATCACTTGATGATGGCAGGAGTGTGGTGACAGCCTGCTGGGCAGAGCAAGTGCTGGCAGAGGGATCTGGTGACAGCAGAGGGATCTGTGATGGCAGCAGTGATCTCTCACTGGCAGAGGGATCTGGTGATGGCAGCAGAAGCAGGGCTGGGGGTGCAGGGACCTTTCCCCAGTGAAGCCACAGGGGTGTCTGGCCTGAGCACTGCTGGTGTTCCTGGCTGAGCCAGAAGTTGGGCTAGGCAGCAACAGCAGAAACTGATCCTTCTTCTCTTGGCTCCTGGCATGGAGAGAGGCATTCCTCCTGCCAAATCCTCTCACTCTTCTCTCTGGAATCACGTTTCTTAGAACTTCTCCATCGCTCTCTGGGTCTGTCTGGACCCTGCAGGAACACAAACCGGTCTCTGAGGTGGTCAGGCCACGGCAGCACTTGCAGACTGACTGACCCTGCCCCAGCACAGGCTGTGGAGAGGGATTTGTCCTGGCACCTGTAGGCTCCACAGCGTCGGGCAGTGATGACTCCCAGGGCCGCTTGCCGCTCCTCGGTTCACTCTGGGGTAGGTCATGGCTTGGGAAGGTCAGGAACTGAACAAAAAGTTTCCACACTTTATACTATGGGCAAGTCCTTTCTCTTGAACTTGTAGGTTTTCCAAGAAGTACCTGTGTGGCTGAGGAAGTGTCCTTGTAGGATATGACCCGTTGTAGTGAAGAAGGGATTGCAACTAACGCTCCCAACCGGTGTGTATATTTTCTTTTCAAATAACACCTTGACACACACACTACAGTAACCCACGGCACGGACACATCCAGGTTTCCACACACAAACCAGGCACTGACGATGGAATCCACAGGTGCTGGGCTGAGCCTGACCAGAGCTCTGTGGAGAATGTACCATGCCTTTTGTTTGGTGACCTGATGCTGCTGAAAGCCCCTCAGCAGGGCCATTGCTCCATGTGCTCTCTGAGCTGTGCTTCTCTGGAGTGGCTCCGGCCTTGGATCTGGGCTGGAGTGTGAGGGAATGCTGCAGCTGTCCCAACACTCCCTGTGTCCAGGGCCACATCCTCCTTTTGGGAGGGCTGCTTGGTAGGACAGTGCAGATTCCTTCACCAAACCCTCTCAAGTTGATGGAAGACGTGGAAATGTTTTTATCCCAGTCAGATCAGCTCTGGGCAGGCTTTTTCTATCTTTCCATGTCGCTGAGACCTTATCTCCTCAGTGCCAGTCCCCCCTTCTGAGCAGCCAAGGGAGCAGTGCTGCTGTTAGGCAGGCTCATCCCTGTGATGTCTCCTGTCCTTCACGCTCTTGCATGGATGTCATTGGTGTTTCTCTGGTGGGGAACCAGGGCTCAGGCTGGGTGTGGGCTCAGCCTGCACGTTCCACCCCGGAATTCTGCGTTACGGAGCTGGAGCTGAGACATGCTGGTGGTTTCTCATCTCAAATCCTGGTCTGGGAGGAGAAGGCTGTTCTAACCACAGCTTTCTGCTGTTTCCTTACATTAGGATGTGTTTGGTGATGACTCTGAGGTGTCCAAGGAATCCTCTGGTGTCAAGAAACGGCGCATCCCACGGTTCGAGGAGGTTGAGGATGAGCCTGAAGTCATTCCAGGCCCGCCATCAGAGAGCCCAGGGATGCTGACTAAGCTCCAGGTCAGTCCAGCTGGGCCATGTCCCCACAGTGTAGAGCTTATCCTGACTTGTATCCCAAACGGAGCAATCATATCCCAATGGCAAAGGAAAACTCACTGTGTGTTTTCCCACAGATCAAACAGATGATGGAGGCAGCCACCCGGCAGATTGAAGAGAGGAAAAAGCAGCTGAGTTTCATCAGTCCTCCAACACCACAGGTATCTGCTGCAGGCAACAGGCAAATCCCACATATCCCTGGCCCCTTTTTCAGCTGTGATATGATGGCCTGGATCTGCTGGAACGGGCATGGAGCAAAACTTTCCTTCTCTGTCAACAGCCCAAAATTTCTTCTTCGTCTCAATCTGAACGGCTCCCCATCGGCAACACGATCCAGCCCTCACAGGCAGCCACGTTCATGAACGATGCCATTGAGAAGGCCAGGAAAGCTGCAGAGCTGCAGGCCCGGATCCAGGCTCAGCTGGCCCTGAAACCAGGGCTCATTGGCAACGCCAACATGGTGGGGCTGGCCAACCTGCACGCCATGGGCATCGCGCCGCCGTGAGTACCGCGATGAACCCAGGATGCTGGGCAGGGGCTTCTCCAGTGCTGCTGTTCCCCAGCAATGGTTTAACTGCTGCTGAAGGAACACATTTTATATTAAAAGAGGTGAAATGGAGGTTCCTCCTCCCTTGGCCGAGATTCCCTAATTGCGCACGCAAAGTTGGAGTCTCTCCTTGCAGTACGGATGAGCTGTAAAAACATGAAAACGGTGGAATTAAGCTCAAGTTTCCTTTGAATTAGTGCTGTATTCACATTTGAACGCAACATATCTTGTCCTGCCCCCAGGAAAGTGGAGCTGAAGGATCAGACCAAGCCAACACCTCTGATCCTGGATGAGCAGGGCCGGACGGTGGATGCCAGCGGGAAGGAGATCGAGCTGACCCACCGCATGCCCACCCTAAAGGCCAACATCCGAGCCGTGAAGAGAGAGCAGTTCAAGCAGCAGCTTAAGGAAAAGCCCTCAGAAGACATGGAGTCAAACACATACTTTGACCCCCGGGTCTCCATAACCCCGGCCCAGCGGCAGAAACGCACCTTTAAGTTCCACGAAAAAGGCAAATTTGAGAAAATTGCCCAGAGGTTGCGAACAAAGGTATCAGAGGTTTCATCCTGCTAATGAGAACATGGGTAGGAGGGGATTCTCCTCTCCTGGGGTGGCTTTGATTTAGAAGTTTTCCAGTCAAATCACTGGAAACTTTTTCTTAAAAAGCCTAGTTTTGTTGGGATGGTGTGTGCCCAAGTTAGCACTTGTTTGTTTAAAGAGTTTTCTCATCGCTGTCTTCACATGTTGAAGGGCAAAATCTCATTTTTTTGATAAAACATTGGAAGTTCCCAAGAGAACAGATCTCTCTCTGGCTGAGTGATCAACTTGGAAGTGGAGATTTAAAGGAATTTTGTTAAAATGCTCCAAGTTCTTGGGGAGAAGGGGAGAAAAAAAGTCTAGGGATACAGTCCCTAGAGAGAGATGTTCCTTTGGGAATGTTCCATGGTGCTGAAAGGCTCAGGAACAAGAGCAGAGTTTTGTCAGGCTTGGGAGCTTCCCCTCACCATCATGTGCTGTGTGGTTTTTCCAGCAGTCTGCTTCAGATTGTTTGAGAACCCAGATAAATCAGCAGGTGATTTGTGTTCAGCTGTTCACAGAGGTTCTGCTGTTTTGGAATGACCTTTCTGTTCCATTTTCCTTCTCAGGCTCAGCTAGAAAAGCTGCAGGCGGAGATCTCTCAGGCTGCCAGGAAAACTGGGATTCACACTTCCACCAAGTTGGCTCTGATCACCCCTAAGAAGGAGCTGAAGGAGGGGGAGATCCCAGAGATCGAGTGGTGGGACTCCTACATCATCCCCAATGGGCTGGATTTGTGAGTATTTCCAGGTGTTGATGGTTCTGCCACAGCAGGAATTCAGGAGCTGCACAGTGGGTCTGGGAAGCATGTGAGAAATCAGGCCAGATGTTCATGCTTGAGCATCAAATTCCACCTCTCATCTCCAAGATCCAGGCACTGGGTTTGCTCCCAAAGTTTCTCTGGGGGCTGTAGTAGCAGCTGCTGTGGAGTTGGGGGGATATTTCAGCCCAAAGTTGGGGAGGTTTGGTTTTGTTTCCAAGCATGAGTTGTGTTCATGATGAACAAACCTCCAAACCCTGAAATGGGGGAAGACACCTGTACATCAACACCACTGTGGGTCTTCATCCCATCAAGCTCTGGGTTGGGATTTGTGCAGGAATTCATGCTGGCAATTCTGCCATGATGCCCAACTCTCTCCTTTCTAGAAAAGGCGGCACGACCTCAAAGAAAGACGAGTACTTTGGCATCACCAACCTGGTGGAGCACCCAGCCCAGCTCAACCCCCCGGGTATGGCCCTGGCTTGGGGGGTTTGGCTGCTCAAGCAGCCCCAGCCCCTCCATGTGGCACTGCCGGTGTCCTCCTGGTCCTGGTGGAGCCCTGTGTCCCCCTGGATCCTCCAGGGCACGTTCCTGATGGTGTCATTTCCCTGCCAGTGGACAGTGACACGCCGGTGACCCTGGGTGTGTATTTAACAAAGAAAGAGCAGAAGAAATTACGGCGCCAGACACGGCGAGAAGCCCAGAAGGAGCTGCAGGAGAAGGTCAGGCTGGGCCTGATGCCACCACCAGAGCCCAAAGGTGAGTGACAGCCAGGCCCTGACCAAGCATGGATGCCAGGTTGGGAATGCTGACCAGCAGCACAGCCTTGGTGGGATTGCAGAGATCTGAAATCCACACAAGCACTGGGTTTATGTGTGTGCAAGTGTTCTGGTGGGTAAAAAGTGTCCAGTGGGAGCCTCTCCCATTGTCACGTGCAACGGGAGCCCTCCCAGCACCTCTTCCATTGCCTTGCAGTGAGGATTTCCAACCTGATGCGGGTGCTGGGCACGGAAGCTGTCCAGGACCCAACAAAGGTGGAAGCTCACGTCCGAGCACAGATGGCCAAGAGACAGAAGTAGGTGGCACCTTGTACTGTGACATTTCGGGACACTTTTGGGTAGATTTAGTGCTGGTGTTTTGTTTAGGACCAGTCTTTTCAGGGCTGTTTGTTTGCAGGGCTCACGAGGAAGCAAACGCAGCAAGGAAGCTCACGGCGGAGCAGCGGAAAGCCAAGAAGGTGAAAAAGCTCAAGGAAGATGTTTCCCAGGGAGTTCACATAGCTGTGTACAGGTGAGTGAGTTCAGAAAGAACTCACAGGTGAGCTCTTGCTGGGCCTGGTTGGGGCAGAGTGGCCTCTCAGGGCTGGGATAATAATTCTGGTTTTCCACAAATATTTGATCATTTTTTTTCATCTTATCCTTAGGGTCCGAAACTTGAGCAATCCAGCAAAAAAATTCAAAATCGAGGCAAATGCTGGGCAGCTGTACCTCACGGGTGTGGTGGTCCTGCACAAAGATGTCAACGTGGTGGTGGTAGAAGGAGGTGAGGCCTTCCAGGCAGGGTTGGGTCACCACAGTGCCTCCAGCAGGAATTGTTATGGAAATTGGTGACAGGGTTAGGGAAGGACAAGGAGGTGAGGAGGCAATTAGAAACTCTCTTAATTACATTGTTAATGGGGTTAGCAATGACTGCAGAGTGCAGTAATCCAGTCAGAAAACCTGGATCATTCCATGAGGAAAGGAACCTCTGCCAGCTGCAGGTTAAGAGATTTTCTGAGGATGTTGAGTCTTGATTCTTCCACAGGCCCGAAAGCACAGAAGAAATTCAAACGTCTTATGCTGCATCGAATAAAGTGGGACGAGCAGACGTCAAACACAAAGGGAGAGGGTGAGCAATGCTGTGCTGGTGTGAGGGGGGAATCCTGCTCCACCTCCGGGTCTAAACTGGCTTTATTTTCCAGATGATGATGAGTCTGATGAGGAGGCCGTTAAGAAAACAAACAAATGCTCTCTGGTTTGGGAGGTGAGTCTTGGTGGTTCCACACCAGGATAGGGCTGAGGTGGGATCCAACTCTCAGTCACATTCCTTGAGTTGTAGCCTAAAAAAACCACATATTGCCGTGTTCCCCACATCCCCTGGAGGCGGGTGGGAATTCGGGTGGAAATTCAGGTGGAAATTCGGGTGGAAATTCAGGTGGGAAGTCACCCCTTGTCTCCCGCCAGGGCACGGCGAAGGATCGCAGCTTTGGCGAGATGAAGTTCAAGCAGTGCCCCACGGAGAACATGGCACGGGAGCACTTCAAGAAGCACAGCGCCGAGCACTACTGGGACCTGGCCCTCAGCGAGTCCGTGCTCGAGTCCACGGACTGAGCCCGGCCCGGCCCCGCGGCCGCTCCTGCCCCACAGCCCCTGAGCCACAGCTCCCGTCACTCTCCTCAGCACCCCATTAAAGACATATTTTTTAAAACAAATCGCCGTAGCGTGTTTTTGGGAAAAGGACAACAAAGGGGAAAGGACAGGGGGCTGCGCCGCTGTCAGAAGCCGCTTCCCCTCTTGTCCGAGCTGTGCTGAGGAAGGTCCTGCCATGTTCAGATCGGACATCGGGGCATTTCTTCGATCCCCATCCCTAGTTACGTGCAAGGAACGCCTGGATGTGGGCACTCTGTGCGGATCGGTCACGGGTTGGGCTCAGAAGTGTTTTCCAAGCTCGGGGATTCCGGGATTTACGGCACAAACGCCGTTTTTATGCTCGCGCGGCGCCCGCGCTCTCCGCCCCCTCACGGAGGTGGAG
>WBNO01009035.1:13692-26270 GCA_013400575.1 Peucedramus taeniatus
TTCCTCGGCCGCCGCCGCCTCGTCCGCGGCCGGCGCGCTCGAGGCCTCGCTCGACAGGAAGCTGCAGGCGGTGACCAACACGATGGAGTCGATCCAGGGCCTTTCCTCGTGGTGCCTGGAGAACAAGCGGCACCACAGCACCATCGTGTACCACTGGATGAAGTGGCTGCGCCGCTGTGAGTGCGGGGCCGGGGGGCGGCCGGGGCAGAACGGGGCGCAGCGAGAGCGGCCGGGCCGGGGGTTCCGGCACCGCCATCGGGTGCGAGCCCACACCGGGCACTGGGGACCGGCGCAGGGTCGGGCTCATCATGGTAGAAAGGCTTGGGTTGGAAGGGAACCTGTGCTGTCCCACCCCCGGCCATGGGCAGGGACACTTTCCACTAGCCCAGGTTGTTCCAAGCCTGGCCTTGGACCCTTCCAGGGATAGGGCAGCCACAGCTGGGCTACCTGTGCCAGGGCCTCACCAGCCTCACAGGGAAGAATTCCTTCCTGACACCTAATGTAAATGTGCCCCTTTTACTTTGAAAATGTTTCCTCTTGTCCCGTGTGCATCACGTTGTCATCCTTGGAGGAACACGACACGTTTGCCTGCACCTCAGTGGTGACACCTTTGTGCTCCTAAATCCATGATCTCCTAAAGCAGCACTTTGGGGGCTCAAGGACCTGTTTGTGTGCCTTGCCTGGCTGGAGCAGCCTGGGGTGGGCACAGACAGTCTGGATGATGTGTCCCTGACCTGGAGGGAGAAGGTTGGTGTTGGCAAGAGGCTCAGCACAGCAGTGTTATCTCCGCTGCCGTGGGAAGGTTTGATTCTTGTTGTGGGAGTTCAAGGAAGCTTTGCTTGGCAGGAACATGGAGATAGCATTCCCACCCCAAAGCGTCGATCTGTTGTGTGCTGAACCTTTTGGAAAATTTGGGAGGGTTGGGTTTCACTATCAAGGCACTACTGCAGAATGCAGAAGATCCTCTTTGCCCAGAGTTTGATCTGTTTTGTTTGTACTCAGTGGAATTAAGGAGAGGAAGGTGAGAGCTTTGGAGGAAGTGACCTGGGTCCTCTGGCCTTGCTGTCACTGCCACCTCTCCTGGAAATCCTCCTCCCTTGGACACCCCTTGGCATCATCCTTGGGGCTCTTCCCATCAATTCCATGAAAATCCAGCCCATCTCTCCTTGGGATGTGCCAACTTCTCTGGACTTGGCCTTCTCACAGTTGTCCTGGATCTTCCAAGGCCCTCAGTGCTCTTCCATCACTCCTTCTTCCTTTCCAAGCTCAATTGAACTGTTCCTACCTGCAGGTCCTTGATTTCTGCCCCAGCTCCTGTCTGCTGTTGGACTGTTGGCTCCTGCCCTGAACCCTTGGCCCCAGCCTGGAGTTCTTGTTTGATTTTGTGGGATTCTATCAAGGTTTCCCTTGTGAGGATCCCACCTCCACACCCCTCCTTTTATCCAGGTCTCTCCTTAACCATCTTATCCTACTCCAGTCCTTGACAGCAGCTGCAATGCTGCCATGCCCTGACCCCTGATTGTTTGGTTACTCCCTGCTTCCATAGGGTTTTTTCCCAGTTTTTCCCTTCATGGTACACTTCATCCTCTGCCCCAAGGACCTCTCAGTTCTCAGGCTGTGGGAAGTCCCTGTCCCATCCAGAGGAGCTCAGTGGTGGTGCCACAGCAAGTACAGGTGACTCTGGGTTCCTTTCTGAACATTTGGATGTTTTAACTCCAAAGCTCCTACAAACACATCAGATCCTCCTGGTGAGGGGGAATGTGGTGGGGTTGGGGCTCCTGGGGCACAGAATTGTGTCCTTTCAGGAAAAACAGGGGTGCTGGTATTTGACATGTTGCTGTTGGTTTGGCATCTTGCTTCTGAGCCCTGCTGGTCACAGCCAGAGCTTCCCAACAGGAATGTTCCTGCAAGAACTTTATTCTGTGTCTTCACCTTTGGGAAGTTCCTGATGGGAATCCGAGTGTCCCTGCAGGAGGGTTTGGTCAGAGTGTTTAAATATGAGTTAAACATGTCCATAGGCTCTGAAATGCCTTTTTTGTTGGTGTCATTGTGCCTGGTTTGGAGCAGGTGACAGGGCTGGAGTGGACTCAGCTCTGCAGTTTCCTGTTTGCCCACATTCCCTCACTGGTTTAAGCTGAGAGGAGCTGTTCACCCACTGGATAACAGCCTGTTGCATCTTGGACTCAGAGACAGTTTGTTTTCTTTGTGGATTATTTCCATAGCCTTCCTATGGACCCAGCAAGGATCTTTTCTCCTCTATGGTGTGGGTGTATCTTGGTTTATAACCCGTGGCTCTAACTTTGCCCTGGGCAACTGGTGCTTTGTATGGTCAGCATCAGGCTGGAGCCCTACTCCAGATTTCTTTCTGCTGTGTAGATGCTGGATCGTTTAAATCAAAGGTTTATAATTCTTTGAATCAAAGGTTTATAATTCTTTGAAATCTATTTCACCTTATTAAGATGTGGAATCATTGCTCTGTGCTGGTGAAAGGTCTCTGGGATGAAGGGAACATCCAGCCAGCAGCAGGAGAATTGGCACTCAAGCCCTGGGTTTAACTAAATCACAGAAGCCCCATTCCAATGGGATGATGATCTGAGAGATTATGGAGGCTGGCATTTTGGGGAAAGCTGGCTGCAAATTGTTTTGGAGCACCAGGCAAGTGCAACCCTGTTCCAGTTGAATTCCCAGCCCTCAGGGCAGAGCAGAGCAGAGCACTCTGTGCACCAGAAAACCCATCTCAGCCTGTAGTGTCAGCATGTTCAGGGCACAGGTTGTGAGCTACAGGTTCTGGTCATAAATTCCTTGGCTTGCTGAGTCTTTGCTGGGAAAGGTCCTCATGGGGTGGGGAAACTGGGACTCTGTGAGGTGGCAGTGGGCAGAGGAGCAGGGTCAGGGATAAAAGCTCCTGAACTGGGGCTCCATGGGGTGGCAGTGGCCAGAGGAGCAGGGTCAGGGATAAAAGCTCCTGAGATGGGGCTCCATGGGGTGGCAGTGGCCAGAGGAGCAGGGTCAGGGATAAAAGCTCCTCCTGGGATGTGGGAGCTGGGGCTCCATGGGGTGGCAGTGGCCAGAGGAGCATGGTCAGGGGTAAAAGCTCCTCCTGGGATGTGGGAGCTGGGGCTCCTTTTGGGGTTGGAGGTGAGCAGCTACTGGCAGTGACTCTCAGGCCTTTGCTGTGTGTCCTGGGGCAGGGACAGGGCTTTAGGAGCAGGGATGTCCCCAGGGCTCTGTCCCTGTGCCCTTCCTCACCCCAGTCTGGAGTGATGCTCAGGGGCACAGTGCCAGGAGAGCTGGTGCTGCTGGCAGGGGCTCAGGGAGGCTTAAGGACATGGACCCGTGGGGATTTGAGAACCCATCCTAGCTAAGCCTTTTCTTGTGTCCTCAGCTCTGCTTCCCCTCAGAGGAGGATCTTCTGTGCAGGATCTTCCTTTTGAACTTGTGTTCCCTTGTGAACTCACCCTGATGCTGGGAGGGCAGCAGAATGTTTGTGCTGGGAGTTTTTTCAGGTTGTGAGTGAGGGGTGAGCTCTCCCCTAGGGCTCTGGACCAGGAAGGATGCTGAGCTTCCTGAGAGGAATCCTGGAGACCAGGAGAGTGGGAAGTGGCTCTACCAAGGTAGGGACAACTGGAAAATGAAGCAGGATAGAGAATTGAGGGATCTGTAGATAAAAACTGATTCTGGTTGCAGCTAGGGGTGACACAGGCAGGTAAGAGGTGACAACACAGGGGTGAGTGAAGTAACACCACCTCTTGGCACTGTTCCTCTGGTTTAATCCTTGGCAATGTCCTTTAGTGAAATGAAGGAGCTCATTACCATCATTTGCATGTGAATGAGCTTCCCAAGTTTACCCACCCACCCCCAGAGGAAGGAGTTTGAAGCTCAGTTTGGAGCTTTTGAACATGAGGAGGGTCAGAGGAGCAAGGACAGGCTGAAAGATCATTTGTAAATTGAAGATGTCCTCTCTAGTCTCCAGGGTTTGCCTGCTGGACCTTGGAAACTCTGAATCAGTCCCAAAAGCATCACTGAAGTACTGGGATCAAGGTGTGGCTGTTTTGGTACCTCTGTCTGATGCTGACTCTAAATTTTCTTTTGTCCTCAGCTGCTTTTCCTCATCGGCTGAACCTTTTTTACTTGGCTAATGATGTCATACAGAACTGCAAGAGGAAAAATGCCATTGTTTTTCGGGACACCTTTGCAGAGGTGCTTCCTGAGGCTGCTTCATTAGTGAAGTGAGTAATGAACTGACAGGCTGTTGGGAGGCTGAGTGTCTCAGAAAGGGGGAATTTTTCTTCTGACATCTCAAACTCTCTAGAAACATCAGCAGAACTTAAAGGATTCTGTTGGAACAGCCGTGTGTTTGCAGAGTGGGCATGAGCTGGGTTTTAATTTGCACAGGGGGCTGGTTTGGGTCAAATTTTCCTGTAGAGAGAGGGAAGCCTCACACCAGTGTCCTGCAGTTAGGGGCTAAAGAACTCTTCTCTTCCAGGGATCCATCTGTTTCCAAATCCATTGAAAGAATCTTCAAAATCTGGGAGGACAGAAACGTGTACCCTGAGGAAACCATTTTGGCACTGAAAGAAGCACTGAGTAAGTTACTCACCCTTTGCATTTCTCACCTTACCAACTGCCACGTGAGCTCACTGAAGGTGTAGAAATAGTCTGGGGTCACTGAGGGGAATGAGGGGCATTTGCACCTGGCACAGGCTGTAACATAGCCAGGTGTGGGACGTGAGCAGCGCTGGATTCTCCTGCTTTACCTCTTTTGTACCTTTCTTAAGGCAGCTGTGAATTCTTTCACATGAGCTGGAACTGCTCCAGCTGAGAGCAAACAGAACGTGAGGCTGAAATGGTCCTACACCAGGGTGCTCTGGCTCTACCTCCTTGTCCTGTTCAGTGATTTTCAGTGGTTTAACTAATTGTGTTTGTGGGTTAGGAAGAGGCAGGAGCAAAGCTGGAGGGTGAAGAGTCCTCAAGTCCTTAGGGGAGAAACACGTGGAGTCGGTTAAAACCAGGAATTAGCAGTGCAGTACTTGCAGGAAATCAGGTTTTGGCTTTACTCACAGCATTAAGAGCTGCAGGTGCTCAGGAAGCCCTCAGGTGTGGTCTGAGGGTTGGTGGCCATCACAGCAGGAGGAACGTGGTGTCCCGGGTCGGGCTGTGGCACGAGGACAGGCTCGAGCTGGGTGTTGCATGCTGAGAAGTGACGTTTGTGCTTTTTGCTCTGAAATTGCTCATTTCTGTGACTTGAAAACAGGTCTGTGAGGTTCCATGTAAATCAGGTATTGTGGCTGCTTTCCCAATGGGCAGTGCTTGTCTGTTCCATGCTGATTCCATTACAGCCTCCCTAAAGAGTTTCATTTTTAGATTCCTTGTGTTTTCCCTTTCTACTGTGATTTTTGAACTGCCTTAGTGTAAGGGCAAACAGAAACTTGATTTAAAAATGGCAGACCACCCCCAGGTTGCTGCATTCCTGAGTAAACTGAGGTTCTCTTGGGCATCCAGCAGCTCCTCTAAGGAAGTTGGTCGAGGTATTTTAAAACAAATTTCTGTTCACTCTTTCACCGTGCAACTGTATGGCACCAAAAACCAGATTTTGACAGGAATCCCATAATGCCAGACTGCCAAAAATGAAATGTTTTCCAGGTACCACTTTCAAAACTCAGAAGCAGCTGAAAGAGTCTCTGAACAAACCGAATAAGCCGTGGAAGAAATCACAAAGTAAGGAACCACTGTGAACTCTGTGCACTAATGCAGAAATTGGCTGCTCAAGGAGCAGAAAGGCTGAGCCCAGCGTGGGCTGAGCCTGCAGGCTCAGAAGGGCCCCAAGATGTGCACACCAAGGAGGTGTTGGTAGAAAACGACTTCGTAAAGAAAAGAAGTGAGGCAAAAATAAGATATGAGAGCAGAGGTTGTGGACAGGAGAGGAGAGAGCTGGTAGAACCTCTTGGAAACTGCTCTTAGACTGGTCAGAGATGGAGAGAAGACAGAGAGAAGCAGGAGATGGACATTTCCTTCATGCTCAGGAACACTCCTGCCCCAGCAGGCTGGGCTGGGAGGAGGAACCTGGAGCTGGCAGTGCAGGGACAGGATGTGACAGTCCAACAGTCCAGAACCCAGACCAGCAGGAGAGAATTTATTAAAACAGAGTGACCTTAATGATCTCATTTTGCACCAACACCCTGAGTGGTCCCCACAGAGGTGGTGAGATGTCAGGTGTGACGTGTGGGACATCAGGTATGACCATGGGACATGAGGTGTGATATGGGACATGAGGTGTGATGTGTGACATGTGGGACATCAGATGTGACAAGTGGAACAGTGGAATCAGAAAGTTAAGAGAGTTGGGGAGTGTTTATTACTGGGATTAACAAACCAGAAGCTGCTTTCCCAGACAGAACTGGGCTGTATCCAGCGTGGATGGAGGGTTTAGTGCTTTGCTTCTCATCAGCTCATTTCTTCTTTCCTGTTTCTCCTGTTTTGTCCAAAATCTGATGGATTCAGTCTCTTGCCAGCAGGACTCGTCCTCCCACCCTGTAACCAGGTGTGACAGTTGTTAAAGCTCTGAGCATGGTCAGACCTAGGAAGTGCCCAAGGGAAGCCCTGCCCACAGGAAACCTGGACTCCATGTCAGCTCCAGGTCTGGCACTTTGGGAATAACATTCCCTTCCTTGCAGAGAGGTGTAACTCCTTGGATAAGGCTGTTAGCTCGACCGGTGCAGGGCCTTGTCTTCCTGAGGAAAAGGTGTGCCCAGGAAATGTTCAGAGCATGTTAAAAAGCAGCAGTGTCACTTGTTGAGCTCGGTCCCAATCCAGCTGCGCGTGCCCGTGTCCCCATGAGCTGCCAGGAGCCCGGAGCACTGAGGGACACATGCATGGAGGGGAGGATGTGATGGGTAACACATGAAGTTATCCTAAAATATCTTCTATTAGGCTGCCTTTTGTGACTGACTTTCCATGGGGATGCAGTTCCTTCATTTCTTCACAGTTTTCCTTTATCCCCACAGCCTCCACCAACCCAAAAGCTGCTCTGAAGTCCAAGATTGTTGCTGAATTCCGAGTAAGTCTGTGAGTGGAAGAGACCCATGGCACTGACCCCCACCTTGGGGCTTCCATGTGGGGTGACCCCAGGCCCAAGAGCCACCTGTGACGTGGGGGCTGTGACACCCATGGGGCTGACACGGGGAGGGTCTGGGCAGGCTCAGGACATCCTTGTGAAGAGGAGTTTGAGGTGGCTGAGGAGTTAGTGGCAAGAAATTTGTCTAAATTCAGTCCCCTGACAGAGTGGGACATGTTCATGAAATGCATAGACACCTGTAGAGTGAAATGGGGAGTAAATAAAAAAGACTTGTCCCTGCTCTTAACCACGAGATTTGTGGAATTGCAGCTCTTGCCTGAGCCCAGGTTTGCTCATTGTGAGATTTGAGGTTAAAAATCCTGGGACCCACACAGTTCCTGGGTTAGCTCTCTCTCAGAAGCAGTCTGGAACTAGAGTGGAGGCAGGGCTTTTCTTCTCTGGAATGTGATGAGGAGGCTTTTCCTGTTTGCTTTTTTCCAGCCCCAGTCCCTCATTGATGAGCTGCTGTTGTACAAACGCTCAGAAGATCAGATAGAGCTGAAGGAGAAGCAGCTTTCCACTATGAGGGTGGATGTCTGCAGCACTGAGACACTCAAGTGCTTGAAAGGTAAAGCCCCAAGGGCACCCAAGGTGTTGTGGGAGCTCCTCAGTTCTGTCAAGATGGGAAATGCCAGAACTTGTGTCTGGAGAATGCCAGAATTTCAGAGTGAGGTTAAGAACCAGCAATCAGGAGCCAAAAAATCTTGGTTAGGTGGAATTTCTGTGGAAACTCTCAGGTGCAGAGCTCAGACCAAGCAAATGACTGGCTGAAAACCAACACTGCCAGCAACCAGACCTCCTCCTTCCCAGATCCCAGTGGATGACCAGGGTGGTCTGGAAGTGTGCAGCTCACTGTCCCAATATCCCAGGTGCTGCCACCGAGGCCACACTTGTGTGGTTTGGCATGTGGCAGCTCATTTCCATGGTTTTCATCTCCCTGCAGATAAAACAGGAGGGAAGAAGTTCTCCAAGGAGTTTGAAGAAGCAAGTTCAAAGCTGGAGGAATTTGTCAATGGCTTGGACAAGCAAGTGAAGAATGGCCCCTCACTCACCGAGGCGCTGGAGAACGCCGGGATATTCTACGAGGCACAGTACAAAGAAGTCAAGGTGGTGGCAAATGTAAGTGTGCCTTTTCTGGATCCTCCACAGCATCTGCCTGTGTTCACTGGGCATCTCAGAGGTTGGAAAATGCCTCATCTCTGTATTCTCAAGTTAAAAAGTTTGGGGGGTTGGTGTAAGGGTGGTTTCCAAAGAGAGAAGAATGGGGGCTGCAGGCAAGACAAGGATATGCTCTCAAAATCCAGCAGTTGGAAGCTCAATTTGTGTGTGTTGCTGGAATGTTGGATATCTAGATACCTCTAGATTCTTAAACAGGGCAAAATTACAGTTAGTGTGACAAATCCTGAATTCTGAAAACTTGGGATTTATGTGAGAACTAGACAAGCAAAGAAAAGACAGTAGTAAAGTGTTAGAAAAACAACCAACACCCTCCAGACCCTTCCAAAAGCCCCAAAAGGGCAGAACGTGTTTGTTAAAATATGGGGAGGATGGGGAAAATTGGGGAAAATTGTTTTAAATGGGGCGAAAAAGGTTTACCCTCCCAACTTTTTGTGATTGTTGCCCTGTGAGTCCCATGGAGAAGCCGAGTTCTTACCACTGCGGGGTCTAGGGATTTGGAATTGTTTTTCTCAGGCTGTGTGTTGCTTCCTTAAGGAAGTGACTGAGGCATGAAAGATCTCCAGTCCAGTGTCCTTCCTTCCTTAGGCCTATAAAACATTTGCTAACCGAGTGAGCAATCTGAAGAAAAAGCTTGACCAGCTGAAAGCAACCCTTCCTGATCCTGAGGAGTCTCCTGTCCCTTCTCCCAGCATGGATGCTCCATCTCCAACGGGTTCTGAGTCCCCTTTCCAGGGGATGGGGGAGGAGAACACCCGTTCTCCAGCAGCTGGAGGCCGCAAGATGGTCACTCCAGAGCCTGCAACAGATAATCGGGATGTGGAAGACATGGAGCTCTCCGATGTGGAGGATGACACATCTAAAATCATTGGTATGTGATTGTCCTGTGGGAATTACAGGACAAACCAGCCTTTTCCAGCTTCATTTGGGATGTGGAGGAGGCACAAAGCCTGTGCTGGGTTGTGGGATGGGGCTGTTGGGTTTGAATCTCTGTTTTGTTTTGTTCCCAGCCCCACTGTGATCATTTCCATCTCCCAAAACACTTAGCAAAGTTGTTTTTACATCTGTGGGAATTAGAACTGATTCTTTTTAGGCGGACTGAGTGACCTTTCTGCTCTTGTTCCCCCCTCTCTGCTGCAGTGGAGGAGAGGAAGGACAAACAGGCTGCTCCAGCCCCGGCCCCCACCAAGACCGAGAGCGTCCCCAAAGCGGTGCCATCGGCTGCTGTGGCTGCCACAGCCTCGGGGACAGTGGCCACGCCGGCCCCGGCCCCTCCGACCCCCCCGGCTCCAAAGGTGGTGAGCACAGCTCCCATCCCTCTGGCACCAACACTTGCCTTACCCAACCTGGCCAACGTGGACCTGGCCAAGATCAGCTCCATCCTGAGCAGTTTGACGTCGGTGATGAAGAGCACAGGTGAGTGCTGAGCACTGGCACTGACAGAGCTGGGTGATCATTAAAAGCTTTAGTTGTCTCAAAATAAATGTGAGTGAGCGAGTTACTGCTCTCAGAGGTCTGGTTGGGTCTCTGGCACACGGTGTTGCTTTCTGAGCCTCTCCTTGCTCGTGCTCCATTGTGCCTGTGGGAAACCTGAGTCAAGAGCACTTGCATTGCCAGAGCAGCAGAGGTGAGTGGTGTTTACTCCTGCCCCAGGTGTGAGTCCCGCCTCGAGACCTTCGCCAGGGACCCCGACCAGCCCCTCAGCTCTCACCAGTGGCCTGAAGACTCCTGTCCTGGGAACCCCGTCTGCTCCTTCAAATCCATTAGCAAATATTCTCTCCAAAGTTGAGATAACTCCAGAAAGCATTTTGTCAGCGCTCTCCAAAACCCAGACTCAGACGGCGCCAGCGCTGCAAGGTACTGGGGTGGGTGTTGGGGGAGGGCTGGCAGGTGTCTGAGGGCAGTGGCCGGGCTGAAACGTGCTGCTGTGCTTGTCCTAAAGTGAGAACAGAGGGGAAAAAAGCTTCATTGGAATGTCTGACGTCTCTGGCATGTGTAGATGGTCTTTCTCAGGTAGCACAGGTGTCACAGACCAGTGAGATCTGTCACTTCCCTGTACTTCCTGCTTGTGCTATGGCCGAAGCACACGTATCTGGAACATTCCCTGAGCAGGACAGGAGGCTGAGAGGTTCTGCTCCTGCTCTGGCACCTTTCCAGGGTCACCTGGCCAGCAGGGCAGGGTTTCCCACTCCTGGCTGCAGACCAGGACAAGTTCTTACCCACCTGACTCGATGGTGTAATTCATATTTGTAGATCAATCCAAGCTTCTGGCAGAAGGTTGCACCTCACTGGGTGCAGCACAATCCAGTCCTCTTGGTGGCTGGAGACTGAGGGGTGTATAAAGGGATGGCATCCACAGTGCCAACACAGGAGCCTTTCCCATGGCAGTGACTCGGGGTGATTTGCCCTCAGTACCTGATGCAGCAGTTGTGTTTTTCAGGGCTGTCGTCCTTGCTGCAGAGCGTGGCTGGAAACACCGTTCAGTCAGGAGAAGCTGCCTCGCAGAGCACCTCGGCATCGCCAGCCAACACAACTGTGCCGTGCATGAAGGGGAGGAACGTTCCTTCCAATCCACAGTCCTTTATAGCCAAAAGTTTTGGTTATTCTCCAAACTCAACCACCGCAGAGGTTTCCTCCACTTCAGTAAATAAGGCTCCCGTCGGACATACCCCAGCACTGTCAAGCTCTGGTTTTAAGCCACCAACTAATTCCCTGGGATTTTCCAGTTCCCACCCTACCAGTCCTTCCTCCCTTTTGCCAACAGAAACCTCACTGGGTCAATCCTCCGAAATTTCAAAAGCCAAGCTGGAATCAGAACCCCCATCTCCCAGCTTGGAGATGAAGATCCACAATTTCCTGAAGGGAAATCCTGGCTTCAGTGGCCTGAACTTGAATATTCCCATCCTCAGCAGCTTGGGGTCCAGCATGGCGACGGAGAGTCACAGCTCTGACTTCCAGCGTGGTCCCACCAGCACTTCCATGGACAATGTGGACGGGACACCGGTGCGCGACGAGCGCAGCGGGACGCCCACCCAGGACGAGATGATGGACAAGCCAACGTCGAGCAACGTCGACACGATCTCCCTGCTGTCAAAAATCATGAGCCCCGGTTCTTCAACTCCCAGCAGCACAAGGTCGCCTCTGCAGGGCCGGGATGATGGATATTCCCAAGAACTTCCCAGTTCCGTGCACGGCTACCGGCCCTTTGGCCTTGGCAGAGAGTCCCCGGCCAGCCTGTACAAGCCGCCTGCGGACAGCAGGGAGATGCCCTCCTCCTTGATGGACTCCTCCCAGGAGAAGTTTTACCCAGATACATCTTTCCAAGAAGACGAGGATTACCGTGACTTCGACTACTCCGGGCCGCCGCCCTCGGCCATGCTGAACCTGGAGAAGAAGCCGGTCAAGTCTATCCTGAAATCGAGTAAACTCCCCGATTCTGCGGAGTACCAGCCCGTGCTGTCCAGCTACGGTCAGCGGTCGCAGGAGTTCGGCGTCAAGCCGTCCTTCCCCCCGGCCATGAGGTCTATCCTGGATCAGAGCGAGAGCTGCGACCCGCTGGCCTCGTCCCCAGGGATGTTTGGGAGCTACGGCCGCAGGGGGAAGGACTCTGCCTCGGACGGGTCCCCGTCGCCCAGCAAGAACGACGTGTTCTTCACGCCGGACTCCAACCACAGCACCCTGCCCAAGCCCGGCCTCCCGCAGAAGCAATACTCGGACTCGCCCCACGCGCTTCCCCACCGCTCGCTCTTCTCTCCCCAAAACGCCCTCCCCAGCCCTGCCAGCCGACCACCCGCGGCGGGCGGGGACAAACCCTTGGGTTCCTCCATCTCCACCACCTCCACCATGGAGTTCAAGAACATGCTCAAAAACGCCTCTCGGAAGCCCTCCGAGGAGAAGCATTTTGGGCAGATTCCCAAAAGCAGCTCCGGTGAGGTGGGGAGCTTGTCCGGGGCTGTGAAGGGCGAGCCGCAGCCGCCGGAGGAGCACTACCGCATCGAGACCCGCGTCTCCTCCTCCTGCCTGGACCTGCCCGACAGCACCGAGGAGAAGGGGGCCCCCATCGAGACGCTGGGCTACCACAACGCCTCGAGCCGGGGCATGTCGGGGGAGCCGATCCAGACCGTGGAGTCCATCCGGGTGCTGGGCAAGGGCAGCCGGGGCCACGGGCGCGAGGGGAGCCGGGCGGGCTGGTTCGAGCTGAGCAGCGGCGGGAGCGCCTTCGACAACGGGCCCTCGGCCTCCTCGGAGCTGCCCGGCCTGGGCGGCTTCCCGGCGCCCTACAAGGAGC
>WBNO01009048.1:0-32351 GCA_013400575.1 Peucedramus taeniatus
GTTCTGTTTGGATGTGTGTTGCTGTAGCCTTGACTTATTAGTCTAGCAGCTCTTTTACCTGCATCCAACAGAACCCAAAATGTAGGCATTGCACTTGACTGAGAGCTCATGTGATGTATGAGGTATGAGAAAATACTTTAGAAAAGATATTGCTTAGTGTCATTATATAAAACACAAAATAAGAAATTTATATTTTTTTTTATATTTAGTTTTTGGAGAGCAAAATGCCCTAGAGAACTGAAGAGTCGAATGTTTCACTTCAGGTTCTGCTTTTGCCTAAGAAGTTTCAAATCTACTGCTTCACAAAACAATTTGACCACCTGTTGGGCAGGAGTAGGCTCCACCATGCTGGATGATTCTTTGCAACTGCCAGGAAAGAATTCAGCATTCATAAGGCAGGGAGAAGGAAAGTAAGAGACTGTGGTAAGATGGCATTGACTTGATATCTGATGGATACAGCATTTCTCATGAGTAATTCTGACCTCATCAAATGGAAGGTTGAATTTAGCTTACATGGTTATCTCCTAGGAAAAGATTTTCATGTAACATTGCAAATTATGTTATTAAAAACTCCAATAAAGAGTTCATATTCCCTTAGTGTGAGTTAAGAAATGGTTTAATCGTTTCTTGATCCTCACTGGATATAGTTATAAACCATTCAACATATTTCCTCTCTATAAGTGTTTCAGGTCAGCATAGTTCTTGCCATAGACTATGTTTATGAACCCAGACCAGTAAAATCTAGGGTTTTTTCCACAGCACCTCCTATATGTCAGAAAAGGAAAATGGAGATAAACCACTCAATATATTGTCCCGGCTTAACAAACTCATGCTTATTTACTCCCAGCTGCTGGGTTATTTCTCTCTTATGAGGCTTGTGATGCTTGCAGACAAAGAAGTTTTTTAATATCCCCCAGACAAGTAGTCCACTTCTGACTGATGAATTACTAAAAGCACCTGCAGAATTTTAAGCAATTGCAAAAGAGTAACTCTTTGTTTGCCAATTAGTTTTAGGCATTAATCTATATTTATTGCTTCCTACAAAATAAGTAGTAATTTATTTACCTCTAAAACTGTATGCATACATCTCTTCCAAAGATCTAATTTTTTATGAATTTCTGAAAAGGAGTTGTGAGCTAGGGTTTTTTTCTTAGGATATTGATTTTACTAATGCCACCTGTGCANAAAGTAGTGGAAGATTGATATTTTGCCAGTAAAGAATATTGAATTAATTCTTGGAGATGCTTTTAAATGGTAGGATAGTTTAACCTATGGCCCATCATCTGTGCAAAATGAAGTTATTACAAAACTTATTAAATTATTCCTTTTCTTGATATGCTCTCTGGGACTGATGTATAACAAAGGTTATGTAAAGAGAAAGAGTAGCAGAATTTAGTTCTTCAAATGAAATAAAATGAGTTTGATGTGATTATCATTTCAGGGTCTTTTTGTTCAATAATTGCCTAATTATAGTTTGAGATTTAATTGGTAAGAAAACAATGACATAAATTAATTTAATGTAGGTTTTCATAAAGGAAAATGTTGATATTCTATGCATAACAAGTAGTGCTACTCTCAAATAACTGCAGGCCTAACATTTTCCATTGTGGAACATTGTTTCAAGTGGTTTTAAGCAAAAGGAGAATGACAATTTTCTTCTAGAAATTTTAGTAAATGAAAGACAAAGGCTTGATCAACATACTCTCTTTTATCTTATCAACAGTTTTGCAGAATTTCCCTGCTAAAAGCGGTAATGGCTCCATATCTCAAAGTAAGAATCTGAACCCGACACAGAAGTGCGGAGGTATATTTCTTTATTTGAATGATGAGTCCACCCTAATGTGCTCAGTTCAGAGAAAAAACACATCAAAGCAAGAAAGAAACAACAAAAAAACCCCACCCATCATACATATACTAAACTTAATTTTCTTTAGCAGTTCAAACCTATTCAGATATCTTCTTTTGAAGTATTTTAACTGCATTAAACCATTGCACCATTAAACCAAGCAATAAAGAGCTGACATC
Source organism: Peucedramus taeniatus (assembly GCA_013400575.1). Lineage (NCBI taxonomy): Eukaryota > Metazoa > Chordata > Aves > Passeriformes > Fringillidae > Peucedramus > Peucedramus taeniatus. The sequence goes on from WBNO01009048.1 coordinate 2,026, forward strand.
TAACAAAAGTGCTCCTCACACCCAAAGAAATAGAAAAGAGTTATGAGTCTTTAAAAAATATATCTTTTCAAAAGCCTGTGTCTGTTTAAGCTCACACTTCCTCACCTGCGTGGATTTATTTAATTCGTCAGTTCTAATGATATCAGTGAGCAAAGAACATTTGTAAACTTAAATTATATTGAGACAGATTCTTTATCAAATCTGATTAACAAAAACAAAAAATCGCATTAGTGACTGCATTTGATGGCAAGAAATCAGGTTTTAAGACAGCCTGTGCATTTTGAGAGACTCTAATAAGAGCAGGACACAAAACATATTTCATATAAAAATTGAAAGCTAGAAAGCTTTTTGGGTGTCACCTAAACACAAGTGGATCATTAAAGCTTTTACTTATATTAATACCCTGATACTTGTATTCATAGCTTAAAATAAACATTTGGATGAAAAGTATGCAAGGGTAGAGTGTTCTTTTCTAGATGTTGTCAGTTTTNTGATTTTCATTTCACAGAGTTTGACAGGTAATTCAAATGGGTGCTATGGGAGTACAAAGAAAGAAAAGAGCAAGCTGAGATAAAGGAAAAAGTGATGAAGGCTTTCTTGGTCTTGTTAGCATAATTACAGGTTGTTTTTTATAATTTTTGATCCTATCCTGAGCAGGTAAGAGTAAAATGAAGTTTCCAAACAGGAAATATAAACTCTTCAGGAAAGTAAAATAAACCAAGTTACTTCAGGTGTGCAGAAAACCATGCGGCCAATACTGTTGTTGTTAGTTTCTCTAGCAAGTATTGTGTACTCATAAAACATCTCTATCAAAAATACAACACATGCTTATTATTCATTTTCCTTCAAGAAGGATTTTCAAAAGTCATAGCTTTAGAAGTTACAGTTTTAAAAGCAGATTGAAATACATGAAAAAATCTGACAGACTACTGGTTGAAAATGCATTTTTGCTTAATAAAAGACAATCAATTCAGGCTGAATAAAAGTAGAAATTTAATATAAACTGAAACAGAAGAGTTAGAGATGTTGAAAGGACTACAAACTGATAGAGATGGCTTTATTCATTGCTACATTCATTTTCTAGAACAAAAACAGAAGAAGACTAAGAAGAAGAAGAAGAAGAAGTAGAAGAAGAAGAAGAAGAAGAAGAAGAAGAAGAAGAAGATAATGATGATGATGATACTGGATAATATCTTTAATAAGGGCAAACTTCCAAAAATTTTTCATTAAATTTTCAGTATTTACGTGTTTATTTCCAGTGTTGACCATAGAAAGGTGTTTCCTTTGAAGTAAGTATACCTCAGAGAAAATATCACCTCCTTGTATCTTTGAGAAGCTCTTTCATTCACAGACTTTTAAAAAAAATTTTTGAATAAAGCATAGAAGTGCCAAAGGACATGTCACTTCAGCCTATTTCTTTTTGCAGAACACAACAACAGGAACAACAGGTATTAAAATACAAACCAAACCCATCTGGTTATGTGAGATGACTCAAAAGTTGCATTAAATTTTTATTAGCATTATGACACTTGACTCTGTATCAGTAGCCCACCTGACAAGCCTATGAACTTTATCATAGCATTTAAAGTAACCATAGTCTCTGGTTTCTGCAACAAACCACCACAACCACAAATTCATTCTACGTCAGATTGATTATTTCCTTCATAGTCCAGAAGGATTACAATTGTATTGTATAACTACATCTCTGCCTTATTGTTATATTTGATTCTATACTGCTGAGTAACTTCTTCTTTTCTGGTGTCAGATGAAGTGCTTTTTTCTGTTTGGTTTTTCATTTGGTTTTGCAGGGGCATATGTTAAGACGGTTTTTTTTTTTTGACTGATTGTTTGGCTGGTTTGGTTTGGTTGGTTCGTTTGCTTTGGATTGGTTTTTTTTAAGGGAAGAGTTCAAGGAAGTTCAGCAGTTCAAGGACCTGACTCAGGATCTGATTTATAGTAAAGCAATTGGAGACCTCGGTGGAATTGATTACAATAAATTTTGAAGTAAAATTGATAGTAGTTTTATACTTTGTGCTTGGATATTTCTCAAATGCAGAGGTGAAGTTTTCGATACCTGTGAACGGCCTTTTTTTTCTACACTAACTTCCCTACCAGACTGTATTATTGCCTCTCTTTTATCTAGAGATGTCCATACTCATTTGATTTACTTCTTGCTCCAAGAAGCAAGAAGACAGATCTTCTGTGACAGATCAAAAATCTTATGCTACTTTTAAGTCAAAGTGAAAATTTGACACATTAGCAATTTAAGGCTGCTAGCAAAGATTACTGATCAAAGCAACTAATAGTAGATATAAGAGTTACTGTAGTTTGAGGTTGTGACAATGATCACACTATGTGATGTAGCTAAACCAGCTAGAGAATACTCACCTTTTAAGTTTGGAGTTACATGTGCACAAAACCATAAATTCCTATAAGTTATTTCCAAGCTTTTTTTGTAGTCTCTAAACAATGCTCCTCAGAGGTTCATCACTGAGGGAAGAAAAAGAGGAGTCTGCTTAACAGTAGCTGTTTCTGCTATGGCAGATATTAATTCTCATTAAATGTATTTTTGTGCTGTCATTTGGGAAATATTATAAGAGATATTATATAATAGAGCCTTGAAGGTACCTGTCCCTTAGCTAGTAGAGAAGAATGCTCATTTTCCAGTTCCATTGCCTGATGTTTCACTGGTATATTGTGTATGCTCAGTCCATTTATATCCCTCTGAGACAAATATGCAGCATTTGAACCAAAGTGAAAGTGTAACTATGCTTAGGAAGGGAAGGAAAATATAGGCATCTACATAAGCTTAAGATAGGGATTTCTTTCGCCCCTGAGGTTACCAGAAAGTTACCCTTGTCTTAACTCCACAGATGCTCAAGGGCTTGGGATTGTTTCTAAATGACTTATTAGTCTGACTTACTATACCAGCAGGGTAAATCCTAAACTAATTCGTTTTCTTTTGCTGACATCTCTGGCAATTTTGCACACAGAATGAATATAGAACATACCTCTTAGAGTTTCACTCCACATAAGGTGTCAGGATCCAGGAGCTGAAATGCTGTTTCTAATTTTAATGGGAGGTTGTATGTGCAATGAATAGAAAGTATTGCTCTATGGTTTTACAGGTTAATTTCTTGCTAGCCTCTTTGAAGATATACAAGTGGGTTTAATTTTAGCTTTAATAGGAAAAAAATAAGAGTATCTTTCTATTAGAGTAATGAGTACTCTTTCTCAATAATGAAAAATATCTATGATTTTAATGGGCATATTGAGCCGTCATGGTCCACTTGATATAAAAGCTTTTTAAAACATGACCTTATATAAAAGAATGTATTATCTTTGAATTAATCTTGTAAAAGATTAAATGAAGGAAGAATGTAAAATTCTATAGAAATGTATAACCATAAAAGAACATGCAAAACCCATGTTTTTTTCCTAATCAAGTAGCATGATTATTAGAAATTACATAACATGCTGGTGCTTATTAATTAATATCATATGTATTGTTACTTAAGCAAAACAAGAAACAATGCAGAAAGGAGCTTTAGAATTTAAAGTACTTCTGCCTGCATCACTTAATAAATTGTCTCCTGATTGTTAAGGCAGTGCCTAAAATCCTGTTACAGAGTTGCCATAATATAATCATTCTCTGTGGCCTATTATTGACTTTCTCTAGCATCGTGGTCCTATTGACTTTGGTAATGCAGTTGTAGTAAGTGGTTTATCACATGCATTTTTCATTGTAGATAATTTTAATCAGTTTTTTTATAGTGTATATTTCCGTGGTGGAGAAGCAGACACTGTGGAAGCCACTAAATTTTCCATTGTTCAATGCAAATTATCCACTGGAAGAGAGTACAGCACAGTAAAACCAAACTTAAACCTGAAATGGAACTATTTAATAAGATTTGACTCTATATAGTTGAGAAGACCTTGTATAAGTGACAACTCAAGAGTCATTCAAGGCTCTGTAACAATACATGCTGGAACATATTGTAGGGATTCAAATACAAATCAAAACTTTTCAAGTTAGTGAAACAGTTTAGAAAAGACCAAAAAAAACCAAAAAAGGGGTGATAGTCAAATAATTAAAAAAAAAAAAAAACTAGTCTAAAAAACTAGGTATAGTGTGTTGAATACAAGAAATGTCTTTTTCCAGTTTGAACTCTGAAAAGATATGGTGTTTTGAAGATAAAGCATAAATTCTCATATAAGTAGAATATGACTTTTCATTATGGTCTTTTTTTTTGTTTTGTTTTGTTTTTTACATAAAGATGGAATAGCTTGAGTTTATGGGCTTAAAATGCATTAAAAATATTAACAATGCATACACATGTTTCTGAACATCAGGAAAGCTCTGAAACCTTCACATATTGCTTTTGGAAATGCATCTACATTTTAATAATTTTTAAGCATTTTATTTCCTTTTTTGTTTGTAATTAGTATAATGGACTTATGTTCTTTTCTCTCATAGGCATAGACTGATAGTCACTACTAAAAAGCAAATAAAGTAATGATTGACTTATGGAAAGTGAATAAAATGCCAGACATTAAATGGTAATGCTTTTGCTAAAAATATCTTAAAGAAAGCCGTGTAAAAACTTTCTTTCTACATGACCTAATAACATCTCTCAACACTTCCTGTCTTTCCTGTCCCTTTTTCCAAAGGTCATACGCACTCCTTTTTCCCTGACTTTCTGGGAGAAATCCTTGCTCAGCCAGTCCAATCTGCTATCCTACCAGTTCATCTTGCAGCATGAAAGACAATCTGCTCCACTGCCTTCAAGATTCCAGTTTTCCTGGGGCCCTTTTCGATTTTATGGGCTGCTTTGCAAGGTACTCTTCAAAATAGTGACCTGAATAGACCAAAGTCCACCCTACGGAAGTTCAGGGTAGACCTCTCTCCTCCCTTCACCAAGTACTGGAAAGTCCCTCATTTTCTTGTAGCTGTGCCCCAGACAGACTCTGACTACCACATCTCCCACCAACCCTTGTCTGTTTGTAATCAGCAGGTCCAGTGGGGCACCGTCCCTGGTAGGGTCAGTGCCAGTGGGGCACCTCCCTTACCAGGAGATCAGGAAGCCCTCTTCCACTCCACGCTCCAGAAACCTCCTAGACTGCCTCCTCTCAGCTGTGTTGAATATCCAGCAGATATCTGGCAGGTTGAAACCTCCAACAACAACACTGTTTTGAAACATCAGTCAGACACTTATAGTAAAGATTATCCTGGTTATGTGGTCTATAACAGACTGCCACCAGGATGTCTGCCTGGTTGGCCTTTCCCCCGATTTCCACCTATACACACTCAGTCTCATTGTCACTGTCCTCAAGCTCTACACAGTAAAAACATTCTCTAATGTACAAAGGTATTCCAGCACCACTCCTTCCTTCTTTGTTCCATCTGAAGACTTTCTAGCCTCCATTGCAGTACTCCAGTCATGCATTCCCTTTGTGAAGGGGGAGAATGTTTAATAAGGTCACAGTAAAGCCATTTGTAGAAATGTCAAAATCTTTCACTCTCCTTAAAGAATTGTCTCACATAGGTAATATGTGAAAAAGAAAACAAGCCTGAAAAAAGTTTTCACTTATTCTTCAACTATATGTAATTAGTATAATCTAAATCTAATGACTTTCATTAAATAGTCCATTTCTAATGTTCAGATGTGTTCATCAGACAGGGCTGTACTGTGCCCTCGGTTGCTGGGGAGCCCGTAGTTGACTTTCTTAGGCAGCACATTTGCTGCATTCACAGTGCTCACACCGAATGCAGTGTGTTGTTGCAGTGTGTTTTTACTCCTAATGGTATTTTCTGTTATTTGCCAAGTTAATGGTTTGCTCCAAATTATACCCTCCCACACCATTGTAAATCTACCCTGAGTTCCCTGTCAGTCCTACCTACTTCCAAGCCCCTGCTTGGAATTCCCCTTTGGAAATCCCCTAAAGTACAATGTCCCATTAGCCCATGTGACCCAACACCCTGCCCCGCCCCCCCCCCNTAGCCCATGTGACCCAACCCCCCCCTTCCCTCATTGGAAGATGCTTTTGTGAACCCTGCCCTTTACCCCTCCCCAGAATATCTCTGATTAGCTGCAGGATTATCGCTCCCCTTTAACTGCCCCCATGTAAAAGCTCCTGCATACCTGTGTTTAGTCTTTATTCTTTATTCCCTGATACTTCCATAGAATGAATCCTTAAAAACCATACTAAAGACATCTCCCTTGTCCTTGCTTATGCTGTTGATGGGTAACAACTTGTGCTGTAGAGATAAAGCCCTACAGCTGTATCTCAGACTGCACTGCTTTCTGAGAACAGCCCATTCCTGGCCTGGTGACGGGAGCTAGTTGGGGAGAACGCCGGCACAGCATCAAGTATTACCAAAAAATCAGTAAAATTAAAAAAAACTTCTTAACAAAAATGTAGCATTAAGAAGAAGGCCTTCTTTATTCAGCTGGATGCACAGGGGGATGGCGCCTCCCAAAGCTGGGCATGCTAAGTACACAGAAATTTCTGTGTACTGTATTCTATATATATATATATATACATTGAATGTCCCACACTAAACATACATGGGATAATCATCTCCCCAAAATCATTAACATATTTCCCCTCCCCTTTATGCGTATGTTTTTCTGTCCTAGAGGTCTTTCTTGATGTCTGTGGTGGTTGTAAACTCCAAAGGCTCAGATGACCTGGATCAGTTCCCAGGACACTGAGAACACTGAGACTGGTGAATTTCCAGGTCTTGTTCTTCCACAAAGAGCCTTGTGCAGTTTCCATAGGCCAGTAGTTTTTGGAAACAAGCATTGTGTTAGCTAAGCGGGTGTACAAAATTTATCGTCTAGTAACAGGAGGAGGTGGCCTCTGGCTATGGAGGCCAAGGCTAAAATGCAAGGGTGGCTCTTGAAGGGCAGGTGATTTGCCCACGTTCAGCCCCAGAAAATGAGACTTAAGATAGGCCTAGAAGCATGGGCGGGTTTGGGTTGGGCAGTCCCGAAAGATGGGAGATGCCCTCTTGGACTGGGGCTTTCTTTCCTTTGCCCCCTTTCCCAGTGGCAATTGGAGCTTTCCTTAGCAGGCCCTTGAGGTGCCTTCTCCCCACACATGTGACTCTGCCACCTGCCCAAACCCTTTTATGGGTCTTTGCTCCGTCTTTATGCAACCGGGGGATTGGCTGGGCAGGCTTGCCTCTTTTCCCCCTGTCCCCATCAGCACTCCTTGCCAAAACCCTCCTGGATCCTAAGGCAGGTATCTGCTAATTGCTCCCAATGACACCAACCAATACCCATTTCTGTTTACATACATGCTTTGCTGTTCCTTTTGTTTCTTCTAAGTCCTTTTGAAGGGTATTCAATTGGTCCCAATTTTCATTAGGATGTCAAATCTCTCCATACTTCATTTCATTTATGTCATTTTATACCTTTTCAGTTTAAAGGAATTTTGGAATCTTTATGAAAAATATTTTTTTTTCAATAATTTATGTTATTCATATGCATTTCTCTAAGACTGATGTATGACTTGTGAGTTATTCATGATTAGAGCTATGTATTTTAATGGAAAGTGTAGCCAACAACCAAATCTAAATATGAATTATTGTACCATAGATTTCATACTGACACTTGTACATAAAATAAATATTCAGTTACATTTCCACCTACAAGACACAATTTTGTTTCACTTCTGATATGACAAGGAAGGGTGTTTTAATAAAAAAAGCATCTATACTTATAAAATACAGAAAATTAAACAAGTAACAGATTTAATACTGTTATTACTGGATAATAATATTATTAATATTACTTATTAATACTGTTATACCTGGACTGTCGCAGGTCTTTTAATGTGCTTTCTTTTTTGTGTTGCTTACAAACCATATTCACCAGAAATCCTCTAATGGTCATAAGACTGTGTATCCATTTTAGATTATACCCAAATTCTTTCAAGAAAGGCTTTTTAAATATACATGGAAAGTACTTCTAAAGAGTATTATGTCATATATCCATAAGATCTATTAATGTAAAATTTCACTGAGATGCCACCTTCCTCTAAATTAGTCTCAGGAAGAAAACTGTTCTTACATATTTCCTTTCCTGAATTCAGTATAGGATCAGGAAAAAAGCTTAAGACAAATGGCAATGTGTAGATCAGAAATTATAAGAAACGGAGGACATCACAGAATCCAGTCACTTCTTCATTACTTAAAACTATCCAATCCATGCACATTGCAGAAACTCCCCTTAAATACTCATTTTCTGTTCCCCTCCTTTTTACAGGAGAATTTAGCTTGTGGTTCAGCAAGTTCTGATCCTGTTCATGGACATATGTCAATATGGACATATCTCAGTATGGACAGCACTATGGAGCTGCTCACCTTGGAGACTCAGGTTCTTAATTTCTTTATAAGAGGTTGCACATCCCTGTCTTCTGATTCATGTTCTAAACCATTTTAGTAAGATCCTCCCCAAATGTCCTAGCCCAATTCCTTGGATCCATTCCCAAGGAATTTATTTTTGATTTGGACCATGCAGAGGGTTGGTTGGGGTTTTTTTGCGTATTATATCATGAATTCAGTCTTCTGTTCTAAGAGATACATCTGGTCCCTTTCACTTTTTAGTGTGCCTTTTGAGACATCTATCTTTTGCTGTTTTCTTAAATTCTTCTATGCCTGGATTAGACATGTCCCCAGGATGGCACACACATCCTTTGCCTCTACAATCACAATTGTTTTTGTGACATTGTTCTTTTCTCTCTACTTCTGCAGTCATGTTGACCCACTTCTCCTTTACCCATTTAATTCCTGAAGGAGAAGGAGTACAAGCATGCTTCCATAACAATTTCTCTACTGACATTCTGCTAATAAATTAAAATGCCATAGAGGTTTATAAAACTGAAACAAAAAATATATTTAAATGAGATTTATCTAAACTAGTTAAATAAATAAACCAATTAAATGAATGAAAGCTCCATCTACATTTGAAAAAAAGATTAGTGATGGCAAATGCATTTGGCACTACATGACTAAGAGGGTGCCCCAGAATGAATAATCACTCACCCAAGGAGACAAGGGCTACAATTCCTTGAGGAGTTACTGAGAAGAAAGTCCTAACTGCAAACAGACGCTCTGAGGAGGACCAACTCAACTGATCCCCCTGGCAGGGCTGCATTCATACCCTGCTAAAAGATAGTTTGTGGAATTTCTTCCCAACTTCTTTGAGGAAATAATGAGTGAGTAGCAGTGTGGGGTGTAGTAGCTGCCTTCTGGGATTAAACCAGAGTCTCAGGAAGGACTTCCCATATAATTAGAATAAAGAGACAATAAAATAGCTTTCTATGAAATTTAAAGGAAAAAAAAAAATAACTAAAAAAAAGGAAGCAATTCTGGTGGCAAGGACCAGTAAGTGAAATTGCAATGTGTGCAATGTGTGAAATACTTCAAATTCTTGTACAAAGTATATTAAGGAATTATTTTTACTTTCTTAATGAGAAAGCTCAGAAGAAGCAATTTGCTCAATTTTTAAAGAAGATAACTTTCAAGGAGTCTGTATGATTCCCTATGTCACTTAGCTGTTTTGTCCAAGGAATGAAACTTAATTGCATTGCCTGACCGTAAAATATTTACCAAATACCATGCAACAAGGGGATATCATTGTTTCCAAGACTGCTAGAGAGAAAAGTCTTTTCTGTGTTTATGTTTCTGTCTTGTCTTTCCAAGACTTTGCTTGTCTTTTCAGTTTCCAACATTGATTAATAAGATTTGAACATGTAACTAATTTTTTATACATTTTTAACAGAATATTCCAAAGTATATATTTGATTGTTAAGCAGATTTTTATGGGAGAAGTGTAAAACACTTTACATGACATACCACCTGTAGAGAAATATACAGTTAATATGCTTTCAGGTCAAATGTAAAAATTAATAATGTATATATAATATGCTGAACAACCTTCTGTAACAGGAAATGCTGGGTAATGGCAATGACAAGTATTGATATCAGTTCTATCTGGATGACTTGTCATGTATGTGTATGGGAAGTGAGACAGTACTCAGCACAAGCAATATCACTTTTTTCAAAGTATTGTATCAAAATAGGTACAGCTGAAGGGTTAAAACACCCCCACTTGTAGATTGCAGATGGGGTTTTGCTTTCACTTACCACAAAATTAACTTGTGACACATCATGCGATTCACATATATTCTAGTTCAGAAATTAAGCAGTTTCCTGTCACATCCAACAACATTTTCCTTTTCTTTTACCCTCACTTTTTTTTTAAGGCCTTTCATAATTAAGTATGAGCCTCTCTGTGCTTCCCAGACGGAGTATTTCACTGCATCTTCTCTCATACATTAGTCCCATTATTTAATTTTGTAATGTGCATTATGTATCCAGGAAGAGAATGAAGAAAATTACTTCTTTTCTGATCTATTACCCAGCTAACATTATTGGGAATGTTGTTCACATTAAAGCCCATAAGATATATTCTGCTTCATCACTTAGGCCTTTCTGATGCTAGTTCGCTAAATAGCTCACCTTGGGCCAAATGAGTAACTGGTGTAATCAGTGGTACTAGATTTGATTTCAAAAAGTTCACATTGATCTTGTGTCCTCTCATCCTCTCTCTCTGTATATAATATGCAAACATATATTGGTCTTTGTATGTGCACATGCAAACATTTTTTTGAAAAAAGAATGCTTTATTTTAAGTTAGTGTATTAGAATATCATAATTCTTTTGGTAGTATTTTAAAATGGTTTCATTTTTATTCAGTCTAGAGCATATTATACTTGCAAATTCATCCATCCCAGAGCTACAAGTAATTTGTTACACAATACGCTAGCCTCCAGCAGAACATATAGAGAAAGGTTAGAAAAATATTCCATCTGCTTTTTAACAACTCTGTATATCAGTGAGGAAGAAAGAAAGAGCAATTCTCTCTTTGCTCTAAAGAAAAATGTATTAGGGTAATAGAAAGATCATAACATAGCTAATTATAGATGGATTATTCACTATTCTCCCATACAATAGGGCACTCAGAACATGAGGTACTTTAGGGTGACTAAAAGCTAAAATTTTCTACCAAAGAGGCTTTGGAAAAATGATGATCCCCATCTCTCTTAGATTGTTCACACCTTGCCACCTCGCAAGAAGGCTCAGACACATAGCAATGCAACAATGAGCACAAATGTAAACAGCTAGCCCAAATAAATTAAATGACACAGGGCTTTAAACCTTTCTTTTTATGGTTAATACTAAATTCAAATTTGAATTAAATAACAGCACTTTAATGATCATATTTGATCCCCCAATGGATTTTTTCCATAAATAAAACCTCCAATCTATTTCAACCATTTTACAATATTTTCATCTAAGCCTTGCCATAATAACATTTTAGAGCCAAACATGTTGATCATGTAAGAAGTAAATAATGAACTTACTACTAACTTATAACACAAGGATATTAATTTTAAAAAATATTTTTGGGAGCATTAAGATAATATTAATGTATAGCCCAGGCACATACCACAATAATCAACATTGACAGGTCTTGCACTGAATCTAACATAGAAGAGTTGTGGAGACTGTTGTAACACATCTCCGGTATTCAGAGTAAACCTCCAGAACATCAAAAGTAGTGCAATAACGTTGGTTTCAAGTATCACAGTGACTAGTCATATAATAACTAGGATAAACTGCCTGTGAGTTCTCCTACTACTTGACTAGCTAGATCTTTACAGTTTCTCCTATGAAATGGTTGTTCATTTTATCAGTGAGGCCCTGGCTGTCACAAGTTCTCAGCTTGCTATCCACAAGTGGCCAGGTTATTTTATTGAAGAATTTTCTGTGTGGCAGCAGGGAATAAGTTTGCAGGACCCCTCACCCCGTTGAACCATGTTGGAAAGAGGCCAGGAGACAGCCGGTATTTTTCACACAGTGTTCAAATAACCACAGTATTATAGTGACAAATGTACAACTCTTCTGCCTGCACAAAAGAGACAAGTCTGAAATAATGGAAGGAAAGGCAGACAGACAAAATAATTCAGGAGTTTAGATGATAAAGGATGAGGAGATCTCACCTCACATGAATGTGATCTGTCTGGCTTCTCTGCCAACACAGTATTTGAAAAGGTATGCAGCTTTTCTACTGACAGGACAGTTTTCTTGCACAAAGGCTCAATGAATAGGAGTTCCTTCATTACTTATTGCAAAAATTGGATAGACTCACCCTGACTGTCAGGTATAGTGGCGATACAAAGGACCAACCTCGCATCCTTTTTCTCTCCAGCTTGTTCACAAAGAAGACATATGCAAAGGGAAGTGTGCAAAAGCTGAGAAAAAAAATACAAGGGAGATCACTGCATGTATATAGTGTTAGGCTGTGACTCCATCATATAAAAAAAGTAAAGCATCATGGGATGAGTGAGAAAATGGGCTGGGTAAGCATGCAGCATATTTGTGGTTTAGGTACCTCATAGTACAGTGTCAACACAAACGGATTGATACAAAGATACTTCAAAATACTGCAGGGTGCTAACAGTAAGATGGAAAAGTATGGATATAATCATTGGACACAGGCATCTGGGATTATGCACACAATACTACAATTTATTTTGTTTAGTGACCAATCTCTTTAAAACTAGTTAGTTTGGTTTGTCTCTAATACTTCTACATGAAGATGGTTTCAGAACAACCTTTCTTTGAGAGTTCAGCTTTCCTCCCATTTCTAGTCTGTTTTGGCCTGCAACTAGTCTACTTTCACATGTTCTTATAGCACCTTTGTCTTTTAACTTAGATGTGTTTGCATTTCTTTCTTAATGATGAAATATCATAACCCCTCCTTGCTGTACAGGGGTCACATAGAAACACAAAAATAATTGAAGCATAAAGGAAAATTTCTGCCAGTAAACTTATAACAACAAAGTCATACAGTCTTTCATAGTATTTTAATCCCATTTCTGGTTTTAAAAACAGTGTAGCATATTAGGTTGCGCACTAGTTGCTGTACAAATTTAGGAAGAATCATTTTCATGTTCTTACATTCAACCCTCCTGTAAATTTTATATCCCTCTTTGCTCATAAAGTGCTGCCTGGGAATATGCACTTGGAGTTCACAGAGTGGTCTGTACTTTTATTGGGGGAGCAGTATAATTGCTATATGCTCTCTGAGAATGGAGTGCTGTCATTGTCAGTAATCAAGATAAGTAATACATATCAGAGTCAGTCTCAACAAATACAGACAGCTTCCTATATACATGTGTTTCTTCACTACATTTTAAGTTTTCAGACAGAGGCTTTTTCTTCCATTTGGATGTTCTGTTTAGATTCTGTTTAGCCTGATCATTTGTGATCTCTTCTTTCTTCTTTTTTTCAGCTATCTAAATAACAAAAGGAAGATAAAAAGTTTCTATCACAAGAAATGTTGATTTTCTCTTTTCCAATATGCCTTTCCAATACATCACATTGTATTAACTCCTGATTATATTCCTTCTAAGAAAAAGTTAAAGTAGGTTAAAGAGAGAAAAGAGGTCTCAATTTGAAAAATTGAATGATGTTGAAAGCTCTGAAGAGTGACTGATATCAGCCTCAAGGCCATCTTGCCTTGAGAGGCTTCTCAGTGAAAAGCTGACTTCCTCATCTTTTTATTCACTCATCAGGAACTGTTAGTTCACCAAAGTCTCTTTCACTCATTTATAGGATTTGTAGGTGTGAGAAGAAGCAAATTACTCCCTGGTGTTACTCCAGTGATTTTGCACATCTTATACCAAAGAGAAGGGAAGCCCAACATCTAATTTTTTTTTTTCTTTAGGGAAAACAGAAGAGATCTTACACCTTTTGCAATAATTTTATAGATACATAAACCACAATGCTTCATTTCAAGTCCTAATTTTGTCCACTTGGGTGAGTGGCATTCTTCAAATAATTTGAAGACAAAAATAAATATTGCTCTGTATATGAATTTCAACACAGAGCTAGTAATTTTTCCCCGGTTGAACATTTAAAATTGTTTAATTTTGTTATTTAATTTGGCAGATATTTGATGTCTTTTGAGAAGTAATGGTAGTCAGTGAAGTTCCCAGTAACTTGCAGAAAAGGGAATATCACACCCTTTTTTCAAAACAGATAGAAATTAGAACCTGGGGACTTCCAATCAGTCCTCTTTATCTCTCTTTCTGGTAGGTAATAGAAATGTCTCAAATGTAATTTTCTTGCATCTTGCAGAGTTAGGTCAAACTTATAATGAGCTAAGAAACACAGCTTAGAAAAAAAAAATCCATAAATGGAAAGAGACAAAATAAACCAAAAAACATCCCATTAGAAATGGAAAATTCAGGTCTAATTTTGAGGCTAACAAAGCATCGCCAGTCACACCATTCAATGAAGTATTATCTGGCTATTGTTAGTTTTAAATACATAAAACCAGTAATCTTGTTTTTCAGGCTGAACTTACACCTGAGGGCAGAAAAAGAATTGGTTACAGAGACAAGATATGGTATTTGTTTCTCTGAGGTCCTTCCTCAATCATTATGCAGTGTGAGAGTCTAAACTGATAACAATTACATTGGACCTGACACATGCTTAGCTGCTTTGATTACCCCAGAGTAGTTCTCTGGGACCAAGTTGAGTTGTGCTCAGTGTCCCTGCAACTGGGGCAAGGCTCACAACCTTTGGGCTACATGGGGTACAATCCTACTGGTTTTAACACAAGAAAATCACAAAAACAGTGTTAAATTGATCTCAGTTTAGCTTGATGGGTAAGAAACTTTACCTTATTGAAAAAGAAAAGGAGGAAATTTACTTCCATATCATGACAATATAGTAAATGGATAAGCTTCCCTGACAGGATAAATTTTGGTGTTCCAAATGCACAGTGCATAAATATTATATATATTATATATATACACCACTGTATATATGTACACACATATATATATGTATATATATATATATATATACACACCACTGTATATATATACACAGTGGTCAATATCCAAGCAAAATAAACAGATAAGCATAGACTACATAACACACTTACATTTTGCATAATTTCTGTCCTCACGGGCAGTGGGCAGCATGGCATGACAAGAGTGGCGTCCAAAGAAAGGACCCATTAAGCCAGGGTCCTGGGAGGGTCTCCAGCAGTGGACCTGCCAGACAACCATTGCTGGAGATAAGCTCCCTGTGGGGAAAACCACAACCTGAGGACAGGAGCCCAAGTTTTATTGGGCTGGGCTGCAAGGAGGACAAGCTGACCTCTCGGCAGCAGGCAGCTGGTCTGTTCAGCTGACCCCATGGAACTTTTAGAAGTGCTGTCAGGCAGTCAGGGACTGCTGAAGTGGTATGAGAGTCGCAGCCCGCCCTGAATCGGAGTGCAGGTTACTCCGTGGGGAGAAGCATCGTTTTTTGTTGGTTAGCCATGAGACTGGGATTGTTCATAGCAGAGTGGGCCGTGTATGGATGTCTTAAGGGGCTTTTGGTTAAACATGGGAAGGGATTTGTCAAAGGGAAATTAAAGGGAATTATTAAGTGGATTTTTTCTCATTTTCCTTCTATTAAAGGGGATATGTTTTTTGCAGGGTTTTGGAATTCTGTTGGGGATAAAATTTATCATTTGAGTACAAAAAGGGACTCTGGGGCATTCCAGTTATTTCCGGGATTTTGGGCTGTTTATGATATTGTTAAATTAGGGGCTAAGTCCAATTGCCCTAATAACCCCATCCGTTCCCTCCAAAACCTTTTCTTTCTGGTTCCTAATCCTTCCCTTAATCCCTTCACGTCAAGTAACCCTTTCGTGTCAAGTTTCACCTCCACATTGAGTCCTACCCTATCCTTCTAGCCCCTCTGACTACACCTGGGGAAGACATGGGGTTGATAATGCTGTGGTTACAGCTCTCAGACCCAGCGTTAATTGTCACCCTGTGTCCTCCCATCCCTCCATGTGGGGTTCAGAATGGTGATGGCCATGTCAGTTTGGGCCTCCCCTGTTCCTTGCCACCTATTCCCACGCCTTCTCCTCATCCCTCTTTTAACACTACCAGAAATCATACTGATTACTATTTTGTCCCAGTGCCTAACCCAGTCAGCTGTCCTCCCCAAGGCTCCTCCCCTAATACCACCCCTGCCATTCTGGGAAATGCCCTTCCAACCTCAAGCTACATCTCTCTCAGGGAACCTGGAACTGCGTCCTTTAGTCACACCCCTTCTTGGAAAGCCAGAACTCTGCCTGTCAGGGTTCTGGAAGTGTCCCCTCCAACATAGCAGCGCCCATGAAATCCATGCCAAGACCCACACCGAAGCCTGCTTGGAAGCCTACACCAGAACATAACCACTACTGCCACAAATCCAGTACCAATAAAAGAGTCTTTCTTGTGTCTGGTAGTTCTTCTCCCTCCTCCTCCTCCTCCTCCTCTTCTTCCTCCTCACCATCTTCCTCCGAGGAAGACCTTAGCCCACCTGGGTTGGAAGTCGCTGAAGATCCCTGGGAAAAGGTATGCAAGGCCACAATAAAGGAAGGGAATTGGGAACTTGCATCAAAATTTACTGCCTTCCCAGTCTGATATTGAAGGGGTGCAAATCAAAATCCAAAGTGGGAGCCATTAGTGTATGGGAAGGTAAAAGGATTATGTGAGACTGCTAGAGAATATGGAAGGAATTCACCATATTTTAATAACCTAACGTTGACTACCTTTTTGGCACACAGGCTGGTACTCTATGCTATGAAATACATCATGACAATGTTGTCCCCCACTGAGTACACCCTTTGGGAAGGGGAGTGGAAGAGACTAATGAATCAGCTGCTAAATGATTATGATGGGGACCAAGCATGGGCTGCCTTGACCATCAACCATCTGGCAGGACAAGAGGCTTACAGTCAGTCAGAAAATCAGGCACACCACCTTCCGAGGCCAGTTCTAAATGATATTAAAGATGCAGCCAGAAAGGCCTTAATACAGGTGCCTGACAGTGGCCAACCATCCTTAGATTTCATGGACATTAAGCAAGGCCCAAGTGAGCCCTCTATGAAATTTATTGACAGGCTCCAACTGGCAAGTCCTGTCGGAAAAAGCTAAGGAAGGGTTGCTCAAAAAATTGGCCATTTCAAATGCTAATCAAGAGCGCAGGAAGGTTCTGAGAGCTTTACCACCAGATCCTGAACCTACACTGACTCAAATCCTTGAGGCCTGCAATCGCCTGAACACTCCAGAGTATTCTACAACTCTTCAGGTGCCAGCAGTAGGACAAGAGGTTGCTGAAACATTAGCTGCTATGCAGGTCATTCCCAAAAGGTGACAACATCAGGCTCAAGTACATTCCAAAGAATGTGACCAGATTGGGCATTTTGCAAGGGATTGCGCCTGGCAAGGAGCAAAACCCACTCCTAGGACCTGGGGAAGCAGGGGAAAGTTCCACCAGTCTTACAGATCTCCTCCTAGTAAGAACAACCATGGCCGGCTGCTGGAAAATATCCCATGGAGTGCAGGATGGCCCCACACTGTGATACAAATGTTCCAGATGTCGATGTCAGTAATTACCGAAGAACCAGTGGCCCAGAACTCCAGCACACCATCATGGAGTTTCCAGCAACCCTGCCCCCAGGTGCCAAGCTGGACCTGGCAAGTGCCAGGTTAGGGATTCTAAAGGATTACTCTACCCACACTATCTCCAGAGGACAGTTGGGCCCCCGAACTATTAATTTTGGGGAAGTGCAGGTCCAACACTGAAGGGTTCTTTTTCCTCCCTTCTGTATTATCAGTCACCTCTCAACAGGAAATCACTGTCCTAACCATGTGTCCTGATTCACCCTGCTTTATCCCCCAAGGCTTGACAATCGCTCAAGCAATTTTACTCCCTGAAAGGGACATCGAAGAGTCCCTGGTGACGTGGGCTGAAATTATCCGTCAAGGTAGACCCAAGCTAACTTGTATGCTTGAGTTAAACAGCAAGAAAATTGCCCTCCTGGGAATAATAGACACAGAACCAGACGTGACCATCATAGGATTCTCCAGATGGCCTCCAGACTGGACTCTGGCATCTGCTCCAAGGATTTAACAGGCATTGGAGGAAGCAGTGACAGCCTGAGAAGCATGCATCTTGTAAAATTTGAGGGACCAGAAGGCCAGATTGCCACTGCCGGCCATTTGTGGTAAGGGCCCATGTAGTACTATGGGGACAGGATATGTTTTCTCAATGGGGCCTGAGAATCTGAAAGTATTTTTAATTGTGGTCATTGGGTGGTACGACTCTACCCCCAAATTGACATGGATGACCAACAAACTTCTATGGGTAAACCAATGGCCCCAGCCTGAAAATAAACTTGTCGTGCTCTAGTCTCTGGTCCAGCAACAACTTGAGAAGGGAAGGGACACATCATGACTGCTACCAGCCTGTGGAATATGCCAGTTTTTGCAATTCAGAAATGCAACACCAACAAGTGGCATGTGCTATAGGACCTGAGGAAAATCAACAAGGTCATTGAGGACATGGGCTCATTACAACCCGCCAACCATCAGTGTTGACCGATTATCAATTATCAATCTCAAAGACTGTTTCTTTGATACACCCCTTCACCCAGATCAAGCCTTTCAATTTGCATTTTCCATCCCCAGCACCAATTGGCAAGCCTCACTCCAATGTTACCACTGGACAGTCCTTCCACAAGGTCTGAAGAACTCTCCCACCATCTGCCAGTACTTCATGGCCAAAGTCCCTGCACCTGTCTGCAGGGAACCTCCACAGTCCATAATATAGCACTACATGGACAATAGTCTTGTTGAGCAGAGACTGATTCCACCTTAAATACCGCACTGCAGGCCACCAGTGCAGCTGTTCAATCAGCTGGGTTCACCATTGCCGAGGAGAAGATACAGCAAACACTACCTTGGAGGTATCTAGGTTTTAACATCCTCTCACAAACTATTCAACCACAAATGATATAACTGGATAATTGGAGGACATTGCACAATTTACAGAGATGATTGGGGACTATTAACTGGATAAGACCTCTGCTTGGAATCTCCAATGAAGACCTATCCCCATTATTTGAGCTGTTAAAAGGAGACGCCACACTGAATTCATCTCTGTGACTGACCACAAAAACAAGAAGAGCTCTGGACAAAGAGTGTGCTGCCATCAAAATCACAAGATGACCCCTACGTTACCTTTTCTGTTGGCCATATTAGGAAAGAGACCCCAGCGTTATGCTCTGATTTTTCAATGGGACCTTGAGTTGACAGATCCCTTATTACTTTTAGAATGGATTTTCTTACCCTGCCAGCCATAGAAGACCATCATCGCACAATAGGAAATGTTATCACAACTCATAATGAGAGCTCGATCCTGCCTGATTTCCCTTTCAAGAAAAGACTTTTCCATCATATTCCTGCCCCTAACTACCACCTATTTGAGCTGGTTGCTCCAACAATCTAAACACCTGAAAATTGTATTAGAGAACTACCCAGGCCAGATATCCGTCCACTACCTTAAGCATAAGTTATTACATTCCACCCTTAACTTAATTCCTAAGCCCCTCCTGAGTGACACATTTCCAGATACCCTCACTGTATTTACAGATGGGTCAGGGAATTCTCACAAGTCTGTTATAACTTGGCAGGACCCTGTAACATCCAATTGGAAATCAGACATTGAAATTGTGGAAGGTTCTCCCCAAATCATTAAGCTGGCGGCTGTTGTTAGAGCTTTTTCAAAATTTACTTGTCCTTTTAATTTAAGTATCCGTTCTGCTTAGGATGCAGGTATTATTCAGAGAGCTGAGAATTCATTTTTAAAGGCCTTTTCCAATTATCAGTTATCTATGTTGCTTAAAAACTTAATTTTTATTCTTTCCCAAAGGCAACACCACTATTATGTCGTGCACATCCATTCCTACACTTTGCTACCTGGACCTTTGACACAAGGTAACAGACAAGCTGATATGTTAGCTATGACAACACAGGTAACACTGACCAACATTTTCAGGCAGGCTAAGCTAGGCTCATTTTTTCATCAAAATGCTCGTGCATTACATTGGATGTTCAATACGACAAAAGACCAGGTTAAGGCAATTGTTACGTGTCCTGACTCCCAAAAGTATTTCCTACTATCAAGTGGGGCAGGAGTAAACCCTAAAGGGCTCCACAGTTTACAAATCTGACAGACAGATGTTGCCCACTACACCCCCTTTGCAAAATTTCAATGTTTACATATGTCAATCGACACTTTTTCTGGTGCAATATTTGCCTCCATACATGCTGAAGAAACAGCAAAGGACACTTTCAAGCACTTTTTGCACACATTCACAACTCTGGATGTTCCTCAGGAAGTTAAAACAGATAACTAGCCTGCATACACCTCCTACAAATTGCAGCAATTTTTTAATCTATGGGGTATTAAACACTCCACAGGCACTCCCCATTCCCCCACAGGGTAAAAAAATAGTTGAAAGAGCTCTTTAAAGGGTCTTTAAGGGTCTCTTAAAAGACTTCTTGAACAACAGAAAGGGGGAGTAGAGACACTATGCATCACAGAAAGACACATCAAACCCATATACATCTTTAATTTTTTTAATAATTCCTTCATGGAACCTAATCCCCTGATTCAAAGACATTTCTCTAACATTTCTCAAGCCGGGCTAAAGGAAAAGCAACCAGTCTTAATTAGAGATCCAGAAACAAATCAAATCCTAGGGCCATTACCACTGATTACCTGGGGGAGAGGGTATGCTTGTATTTCAACAGATAGAGGACCGCACTGGATACTGGCAACAAACATCAAGCCATATCTTCAGCCACCGCAGGACTGTCAACAAGAAGAACACTGAGAACACTAGGGAGAAAAAGACCAAGGAGAGAAGATACCCTAAAGCCTACAGATAACCATTCCCTACTGCATCTACTGTACCACTCCCAGTTACACTCACTGTTAAATTTTTTGGTCTTTAACAAAATTTTTAAGCTTCTAAGAAATTTTTAAGCATCATAACAAATTTTCTAGTCTTATTTACAAATCACCTCATCAAACGTGTCTCCCAAGCATCCTCTATTCCTCATGTTCAGACTGCCGATGCCCTGCCTCACTGGTGGTTGAACTATCCCACAGCCAAAACAGAATGTCTGTGTCACCTTGGCGAAGGCAATACAAGACACCCTGTGCCTGTCCGTTGCTAGCCCTGACAACACCTTTTCCACCTGCCTGGTGGAGTTATCTACGGATGTGTGGCCAGTAACCAAAGATGCCATCCGTAGGATGCAAGATGATATTCCCAATGGCACATAGAAGCATAACCCTGTCCCAATGCCTGGGACTACTGGACACGGAAACTCCCGCAAGCACCATTTGAACCCCAGAAGCTAGAGCTCCTTGGCTCAGTGAAAATGGATTATTGTATCAAATTTTATTACATGAAAAGGGTTCTAGTATTTGGAAAAGAGGGTGGTAAGCCTGGAATCGTAAATCGGAAAGATAATAAAATCATTGGATGGGATGTTTCCCCATATCACCCTGCATATAGGAACCAGAGCTGGTGGTGTAATTACACCTCTTCCATAGTTTCCTGGTCCAGTAGCCACCCTTTACAACTGCCTCAGGGAGTGTTTCTCATTTGTGGGGACAGAGCACAGCCTGGCATACCATCACACATTAAAAAAGGGCTGTGTAGGTTGGGGAGGCTTACTCTGTTTACATCCAATGTTACCATGATTCATAATCAGAAGGCCAAAACAAAAAGGTGGCCCTACCAATTCGAAGCAAATTGTAATGATGATATCAGCAATTGGAGCAAAAGCAAAAGAATTTCAGTCTCCCTATGGGTGCCATGGGTGGCTGCAGCGAAAGCTTTAAGGCAATTTGGTCACCTTGGGTGTTCATTGAGTAAGCAAACCAATGCTACCTCCCTTGCCTTAAGCGGCCTGCTCACAGACATGGATTCCATCGGACACACCATCTTGCAAAACAGGGCAGCAATAGATTTCCTGCTGCTGGCACAAAGCCATGTTGTCAGTTGTGAAGAATTCAATGGTATGTGTGGTATGAACTTGTCTGACCACAGTGAATCAATCCATCAGGGCATCCATCCGTTGAAAAATGAAGTCAAGAAGATGACAGTAGAGGATGGCACGGACTGGTTCTCAGGAATCTTCAAAAGTTGGGGGTTGAAGGGATGGTTATCATATCTACTTAAAACAGGACTGTTGGTTGTCATTATAGTTGTTGTGTTACTGTTGTTTCCATGCTTGTTGGGGTGTTTACATAGATCTTTTAAGGAAGTTTTTATTGTTAAAGAGAAAAAGGGGAGATGTGGAGACCCAGTGACCTAGTCCAGCCAGTGAGCTGGCTTTTTGCTGAGGTCAGCCCTAGGCCAGAGAGTTACAGTTGCAGTTCATTTGCAAAGATCATAGGGATTATTATATTAATATGGGTTACATGTATGTCTGTTATTAGTTAGAATGTTTCTAGAATGTTTGTCTCTTAGTCTATGTAAGTTGTACCCCCTCATTGTTCCGGGTCTTTGTGTGCTTACATTCGGGAGCATCAATGCTGTCACTATCGCATGTAACAAAGGACCCTCAGATTTCACCAATGATCCGTCGCCCGCTTTGCCTTTCTGCAGCTGGTCAGTCACATTACTGCCTGTCCTCGCAGGCAGTGGGCAGCAGAGCACAACAAATAAGATTTTTATATTTCATATTTTAACATATGACACACAAAAAAATCTGTATTCTGCTACTAAATTAGCAAATTAAGTGAGCAGGTTTTAAGATTTCAGCATTCCCCATTTTTATGCATTATATTTCATTGATTAGGACTGAAACATGGATCAGAACTTTTAAGAACAAAAAACTCCCATGCTGCTATTTACATGAGAAATTACTTAATTTCTTTAATCTTGGATAGAGTGGTGCATTGTGCTATGTTTTATAAATAATGCAGTTGCTGATCTAATTTTAAAGCAGATTCCCCATGAGAAAAAAGTTTTCCTTTCATACTTACTTGATGGTTCTTATTAATAAGGTAATTCTATTTTTAGAGTTCTAAGATTTCCTTAGATTATCTTTTTTTAGGAGATCATTTCATTCTGTTTTATTGATTTTCTGTTTTTTCCTTAGTGTTACAATTCAAGCTCTAACTAAAAGAAATCTTTGTTTTGACTTCTTAATGCAAGAAGAAAATTCAAAATCCTTGCATCATTGTATGTTATTTTTTCTACAATAATTCTCATCAACCTTTAGAACGTTTAAGATGGATTATTTAAGAAATCTTCCCATTCCTTCATCTAGTGTTTGTATGTTTCATCTTTATTACCTGTGGTATTATCTCTGCATATATTCACATTTCCAATAGCTCATGTTATCAGACCTGCAACATTATTGGTCTGTCTTCCACCTTCTTTCAAATAGTTCTCCTTTTTCTTTTTTTTTTTTTTTCTGAGGCTATATCACAGCAAGAAGTCTTTAAAATGACCAATAACCAATAAATCTTCTAGAACAAAGGAAGGCCAAGCACTCTGCTGATTAAATGATTCTTCAGATTTACTTCACCTTGATTTCAGTGTGATAGCAAGTCATTAATTTTCAGATATTATACGACACTATAATGATGCAATCCAAATTACAGATAAAAGAAGTGAAATAATGTGTTTGTAACCTTTGGGGGCTTAATGGATCTATCCTTGTTTTGACTGCTATTTAGTCTCTTCCAGGACTACTCATTTCACTTATATATTTCTAATTAAGGTCTTTATGGAGGCTTTTCATGTTAGAGTTGCAGAATTTTCAAATATAACATTACTAAAAAAGGGAAACTAAGATGAACCATGATTTCCAGACCATTTGTGATGTAATTTTCTTCTTAAGTTTTTTGTCTTTTCAGAACCCATTTAATTCTTTCTCACCTGGTGATAAAACACTATCTGAAAAAGACTTTAGGAAAAAATTGTGATGTAAAAGTCAAGAAAGCCATTTAAAAATATGATTCAATAACTATGGCTGTGGTAAAAGCTGATACGTCTACTGCCTCTTTGGCAAGTAAGTTGCTTGTAGTGGTTGGTTTCCCAAATCTTTGTTTCAGTAAATTCTGTTGTTTCAGGTCACACTGTCAAACGACCTATTATTAGGTAATATTGTTTCTTTCTTCTATTATTTAATATTATGCCTCACTCTGATCTGTCATAGCTCACTTCCACTCAGAATTGCTGGAATGAATGGTAAAATGGTAAAATGGTAAAAATCAGAGTCCTGCTTATAATCAGACAATCAGGATGTGGAAAAATTAAAGTTAGTGGCATCTGCATAAAATTCCTGGTATTACATCTTACACACGATTTACATCTGCTGAATCATTGAGCTGTCTATCATTTATTGATGTGGGTTACCAACAACCAAAGCAACATTGTGAAAGCAACTCTTAATAAAAAAACTTCTTTCTTGTACTGTTGACAAAGTAACAGTCACCTTTGAAAAATCCTGAGCTTGATGTAGCAGGATTCTCATGCAGGTGGTATCAAGAATGAGCTAAAGGCTTGGAGCTCTGAGAGATGAAGCAACCACAGAATGCTATCTGCTTCTGACATCAAAGTGTTACACAGGAGTCTACAGCCTAGCTGTTTTCCCTATCAAGACCATAAAGAATTGAGCTCTTGAGAGCTACTATTCTCTGTGTTTTAGGATCTGGTTGTAATATGCTACCCTGTGCCTGACAATACTGCAGTAGTATACTAACAACAGAGGAGTTTCAGGTGATTTCTTTAATTTACACAGTGAGTTCCATGGCCAGCTTTTCTCTTTGAAATTCTTCAATGTCCTTGCCTGTAACTGTAAGGACTTAAAGAATACAGTTGTCTCTCTCAGAACATCATCAAAGCCACCTTACTATAAGATAAGCCACCACAATGGAAATTGAGATAAGCACAGGTGGCACAGCTGGAGGGTCTAAGTTCAGTTAGCATCCAGACAAAAATTTCCCACCTTAGCAAACTGTGAGAAATAAAAAAACTGCTTACACACGTGCCATCACAAGTTATGGTAATGGCATCTATGTGCCCGTGGATACCTGGAATTTGGACTGTATAAAGGTGATACCCCAGAAGAATGACTTGGGGATCTTCCCAGCACTGGGAGGACTAGGGTGAAGAGGGATCGTCGGGACACACACAGAGTGATAGTGTCTTTCTACTTATCTCTCTCTTTCTTTCTTCCTCCGTCACCCCCGCTCTCCCATTTCTTTCTCTCTCCCTCATGTTTATTGCTAAATAAAAGCTGTACTACTGATTTTGACAGGTGGTCTATTTTGCACCTTAATTCAAGCAGA
Organism: Peucedramus taeniatus; assembly: GCA_013400575.1. Classification (NCBI taxonomy): domain Eukaryota; kingdom Metazoa; phylum Chordata; class Aves; order Passeriformes; family Fringillidae; genus Peucedramus; species Peucedramus taeniatus. The sequence goes on from WBNO01009048.1 coordinate 27,323, forward strand.
AGCATCTCTTATAATTAGACCTTAACAGTAATATTTTTTTCTGAATTTATGTGAAGGTGTATTCTGAGGTAGGGGGGATTTTAGGTATTTATGAAAGCCACTGTGGATTTCAGGACTACAACAGCATCTTGCATTTTTACCAGTTTTTTTATTTTATATTGGAGTTGTTTAATTTTTTTAATCTATTCTGTGAGATACCGCACAAGAAGTACAATTACAGATGAATGCAAAAATGATAACAAAACCCATCACTTTTTCTTTACAATCTCCATCAGAATTGCTGGAATATCCTCAAACTTGCATACTCTACAGCACAAGTGACAAACTTTTCTGACCACAAAGGCCCTCCAAAATATTTCAGTGGAGTAATCAATGAAGATTTCTGAATGACAAATAGATATTAGAAATATGAACAATGCTCTTAAGAAAGTCGCTATAGGAAGACTTTGTTTTCCAAAAAATGTACCTGTTATATTTTAGATTCTTTTGTTAATATTTTCAGCTTAGTCCTCAGTTCTGCCAAAATAGATTTCTTTATCCCTGGATTGTCTGCTTGATTGCATGGAGATACTTGCCTAGTAATGACAATTATACCTTTTCTGAACACAAATAATTAAAGCAGTGACAGATATTCAAAGCACATGAGGTAAGGTTCTTAAGTGATATATATAATATAATTGGCTTACATTCCCTAAGCTAAACCAGCATTCAGTCATGAGGCATAAGGTGCTCCAGTGAAAAAATCAGAAACTGTTAATTTAGATTCCTGCACTGAAGGAATCTTTTGTTATTTGGCTAAAAAGGGAGACATGGCTTCTGAGTACACTCTAAAACTAGATAGAGATTTAATGCTATAGCTAGAGTTCACTTTCAAGTGAACTATTTAATTAAATGCATTTTTCAGAAGAAATAATTATTTCAGAGATTAATTTTATAATTTTTTAATTTTTTTTTCTCAGAAATATATTTCTGTTTCTTGAAAAATAGATCTGTCATGATCTAATCCTAGCCCGAAATTAAGCCCCGGTCATCCCCCCCACATGGGGGGATAGTGAGAGAATCAGAGGGTAAAAATGAGGAAACTCAAGGGTTGAGAAAAAAACAGTTCAATAGGTAAAGTAAAAACCACAGGCAAAGCAAAACAAGGAATGAATTCTCTACTTTCCATGGTTGGACATGTGTTCAGCCATCCTCAACAGAACAGGGCCCCACCATGCATAATGATGATTTGGGAAGACAAACCCCACTACTCTAAACATTCCCCCACTTCCTTCTTCTCACCACAATTTTATATGCAGAGCACAAAGCTGTATGATTTGGAATATCCCTGTGGTCATTTGGGGTCCGTTGTCCCAGCTGTGTCCCCTCCTAGAGCAGAAAAGGACCTGGTTTTATGCAAGCGCTGCTCAGCAAACATTCCTATGTTACCAACACTCTTTCCAGCACAAATGCAAAACACAGTCCTATACTAGACACTGTGAATAAAATTAGTTCTTTGTCTGCCAAAACCAGCACAAGGATAAAAATTAACTAGGACCTGTGTTCTATTTTAAGCTGTCTCTGAGATTGAAATTATAAAATGGATTTATTATACTCAGATTTAGTAACTGTAGACATCCAAACACATTTGAGTAAAGTGTTTCAATATAGTATTAGCCTACTGTGACTATTTGTAAAAAAATAAGCACTAGAATATCATATCTGGTTGCATCTAGTATATTACATGACCCATTTTAGTATGATTTTTAAAAAAACCCACAGAACATATACTATTTTTTCCCATTAATGTGGCCCCACACAAATATTATTAAGAAAAATATATGAAAATTATCCATTATAATTACTAGAAACTCTAACTCTTGTTTTATAATTTTCATTAACCTTCTTACCAGGTTCATAGAAGAACAAAAAAAAAAGGTAAAATAATTCAAAGTTTTTGTCAGCTTGTTGCTGAATTATTGCCACACTTATTTTATCTCACTGAAGGCATTTGGAAACTGGAATGCAAAACTCTGGAAATGTGGAGGACTATGGCGGTGTTTCGCCGGGTCTGGGCTGTCCCCGGCGGGCTGCCACGGGCCTGGATAGCGCAGTCCTGTTCAGCACTGCCTGTCCCAGTTCCCAAGCAGCTCCCAGCCCAGGCTGCCTTAGCAAGCTCCAGTGATATCAGCTCTCGGTGATTATCAGCTCATTGGTGATTTCAGCCCTTTGCTCGATGGGTGCCGCAGGCAGGCGCAAGGAGAGAGAGGAGAAGCGCTGTGTGAGGTTCCACAGAGATGTCCTTCATTGGTTTCTTCTGCGAAGGGGATCAGTGACAGTTCTTCTGCCAGACTGGACAGAAATAGGGGTTTTTACAGGGTTTTGGGGTTTTGGAAATTGTCCAATGGTAAGGGTCAAGGCGAATATGACCTAAAGGCTTACAGAGAGATAAGCGAGGGTCTGGAGGCAGAACAGGGGCCTCTCTGGTCAGTCATGATGACGAAGCATTTCCTATCTCAGGCTGCTGACCGCCAGGGAGGCCTTGCCGGCCCTGTGCCTGTAACAGAGGACACAGCATGAATCCCTTTTACATATTGATGTCATTTTTGCTAGCCAGTGAAAACATTAACTGTATTTTTAAGCCTACTGTCATACAGGATAAAAAATGTTGATGTATTTTGGGACTTGGAGGCCAGTTTAGAGCTTGATTCCAGAAGTATTTAGAACATGTGTGCATATAAAGCATGGGCAGATGGATCGACTTATGGACCTGACTTCAGTTCTTAAAACTGAGAAAACGGCAGAGATGTCATCCACACATCCATCCCCCTCCAGGTTACTTTGCTAATGCAGCATCTGCCATGAGCAGATAGAGTTTACAAACTCAGAAGAATAAACCAATTAACAACTTCTGTGCAGGAGATGTCAAGGAGAATAAGCTACTAGGCTAAGTGTCAACATGCCCAGCACTGCTGCTGAGCATCTGCTGGCAAGGCAGCTTTCAGCTGGAATGGGAAGGGGACAGATCCCACTGCTCCTGAACACATTTGATGTTGCTGGTTGATCTGTTGACATCTCATGGTTTTGGTCCCATGATTTTCTAAATATTCAGGTCAATGATTGTCCTCCTGAATCCTTGGCTTTCCGATTACCCATGTTTCAGCAATCCTACTCCTCTCTGCAGTTTTGCTGTCCTTACCTTGCACAGGTCTTCAAAATATCTCACAGCTCATCCTTACAACTTAGCAACATTAGAGGCCTGAGAAAAGGTTATATGTATGTATAAGAACTAGACTGTGGATGAAACTCAATGGAGGAGGGAACTGAGAGATTAAAAACAGCACATTTAATGTTCATTAGGTAGTAGTATTGGTGAGTTGAGATATCATTTCTTGTAGAGGTACTGCACAGCCTGATTCCAGGGCTGCCATAATTTAAAATTGTTGCTCTTTCTGAAAGGACAGGCAAAATTACAAAGAAGGTTCATAAATTGGATGACTTTAGACACATTTTTTGTTCAGTTTCAAAAATTCTACAAAAATTCTGACTTCCCAAACTGAATCTTTTATTCTTCACCAGATAACAGCTACAGGTTCTTTATTACCTCCTAAGTCTGTTCTTACTCCTTTTAGCTCAACTGTACCTGCATAAAACTCTGTGAAATCCAAAATGACTTTTCAGTCCAGGCCTGATGAGTACTATATAAATAGAATATTCCTTTTGATTTCTACTTTAGCTTTTGGTTAGAGCCATCCTCTCCCAGAAGCAAGTACAGCAACTATCACTGACAAGTGAAGGAAAAACTGAGCTTCTATAATGCAAGATTATCCTCTGATGTAGTGCAATAGTATGAAGAAGAATACAAAATCCACAGGTCATAGAGAAGTATTTCTCCCCTTTCTCTCCCCCATATCATAATTTACACCCTGATTGGCAGGGAGGGATAAATATGCATGTATTTTTCTTTCACTTCCTCAACAGGCCTGCAGGAAGCAAACCCCACTTAGGGTCTGATCCACCTTCCTGTGCCGTAATCACTGAGTTATAGTGAAATGCCAATCACACTGTGTATCATCTCTCTTCTGAGATTTCTTTCTCAGCAGTGTCTCCTTCAAAAAAGTTCTGTGGCTTGGGAATACTTTTGCTTATGTCAATTGAATAATTTAAAATATAACAAAGGCATATATGATCTTGCCAACTTTGCATGAAAATATTCTTGACAAAAACTGGTGTTTATTTCCCATTAAGATGCATTGTTATTACAAGCCTCTCAGCTATAGGTTTGTAATTTACTAAACTTGAAAGGATTTTGAGTTTTGTTTAGCCTAGAAAAATAATTTTAAACTGTGCCCAGGGAACTATTAGTGTGAACATTCCAGCAGTGTGTCATTGCTTTTAGTTAAAAAGTGGAAAATAGCTAAATGCATGCTATCTCATGAAACTGCATTCAGTAACAATTTTCACCAGCAAGTCATCAAATTATATAAGATTATTTTATAAAGCAATGTAGAAAAATGTCACTATTTTAAATAATGCAAATATTAATCTGAATTTTCTCCACTGAAAAGCATATGCATAGAGCTGTTTTAAATTTTATTTGGGTTTTCTGAAGTGATCTCTCTTACAAGTTTTAATTAATTAGACTTTGTGGCATTATAATGAAAAAATTTAATTTTTTTTTAATTTCATAGTCCAGTGAGATTAGATCTACTTTGTTAAGATGGAATCTACATAAATAGATGAAAAACAAAACCTGCTGAAGAATGTATTTGAACTTTCCTTTGTGAATCTTGTTTGAAAACCATATATATATACATTTAATTTTTACTTAGATATAAAAATTAAATCTAAACTTTTGATGAAGAGTTACCCATCCTTAAGCTAGTTCTAGAAAGCATATAGTTGTGCAGCCAAATTTTCCCTACACAGGCAGATTTTGACTAACACCAGAGGTTCTTCTTTTTGTTTTTGTTTTGGGGTTTTTTAATTGGTTTGTGGAGGGTTTTGTTTGTTTGTGGGTTTTTTTGTTGTGTTTTTTTTTTTTTTTTTT
>WBNO01009053.1:0-27671 GCA_013400575.1 Peucedramus taeniatus
GCAATAATAGAATCAGGGTTTTTTGTTAGAGATTATCCTGAAACCATATGCAAAGCAAAAGCATGAGCAGAAATATGCATTAAAACTCCTAAGACATTGTTATTAAACACCAGTGAGTGAATATGGTCCTTTAAACAATTTTTAAGTGTCAGAAAGCTGTTTGTATTTTTCTTAATTATTTAGTAATCTGTGCTAGGGTTTGAAAATCTTTTTTTTTTTCTCTCCTCTGGCATGACCCCACATACTGACACTGAATTTCAACCACACAATTTTTCTTCTTATCTGACTAATGTTTAATAAGTAAATAATGTGAGGTTTTTTCTATTATATAAGGTTTGATGACTGCCCTCAAATAATTAGTAAATTTTGATATAATTCTTCCTTAAAAAGTTGCATTAAATTATTGGTAATATTAATGAAATGTTTACCTGCAGATAGTAAAAAAAATTCTGTAGCCTTTTTCTTAAATGTGTAAGATGCAGGATGGGGAAGAATAAAATAAATGAATGAAAGACAATGTTTTAGACATTTAATGAATAAGAACAAGCACGAAAACTGTGGATCAAAGAGATCAAAGTCAACTATGTGCTCAAGTAAATTGACTGAATACTGTGGTGGAGAAAGCCTTCTATATCTATATTTCCACAATTTTAAAAGTCTTAAAAATTACACTTAAAATAAGTTTTGTGGTTTTGGAGGTCTTGCAATAGGGAATTACTATTGCAGTGTTCCACTGGTCCTTTCTTATTTAAGCCCATGGAATCTAAAGTACCCTTTTTAAAAAAAGGACTAAACCAAACTTTTAAGGACTTGGCATGAGATATGAAACTAAAAAAAAAATGAGCAAAAAGAGCAAAATTAAGTCTATGTGTCTTACCTTCAAGTATGTCTTTATGTTTGTAGTATACGACAATTGGTGGCTGGCTATTCAGGTGCTTAAATGCCAGCAGTCAACACTGGATATCCAATAATATTTTGAGCAGAAAGGATTTAAATAGATTTACTTTGAAAACAGTAGTTACCACTCCTGCAGTTCATCAAAAAATAGTCTAGATTCAACTTTGTGAGCAGATTGCATTTCCAATTGGGAAGGTTGGTACACGGCTAGAAGGAAGGACCTGAACTCCCTCACATGAAACTTCTAGTGCTGCACAGCTGGAAAAATGAATGAGGGCGTTTGTTCTTCCTGGGCTTTTCTGTTTTTCTAATAAAGACTAATTTGACAGAGATCAGTGTGTTTTGTGACCTGTGTTTAACCTTCTCTGTGAACTGGACAGAAAACACAGAGGAAAGTAACAGATGTGGATAAGGTGACTATGAAGAAAAGGGGCTTGGAGAAATGAACAATTTGGAATCCTGCCTTTTCTAAAGTAGAGAAAAAAATATGATTAGATAGTGTGAGTAATTTAAAACCTTGACTGGAAATACTTTTCACTGGAGTTTTTCTATTTATACCAGCATGAAAAAGTGATTATGTATGTTCTCATTAAAAAAAAGTCTATGATTTTTAACAGTTTTTTTTTTATTTGTGCTTCTGTGTTAGTTTTTATTGTCCTTAATTCCCTTAATAAGGCTGTTCTGACTGCCTCATTTCCAATTTTCATCACTGTGCTATATTTTGCACTTACAAATTTTGCCTGCCTACTTTTCCCAAGTTCTCTTTAAAAGTAGTCTGATTTTTATAGCTTTAATTAGTTTGACTAATTCAGCTTTCTTTTTCTCTTTTTTTTTCTTTTTGTTTATGAAGCCACTAGATATCTTCATATTAGGCCCCTCTGTATTAATAGACATGATTTTGAAAGATCATTAAGATAGTAGCTTCTGAAATGCAAGATGCAAAGAAATCTAAAGTAATAAATGGGTATGACTTCCAGAGAAAGTCTGAGAATTTTTTTTTGAAGGAATAAATTGCAAGAAATAAATATACGTATGGCAGGGTAACAACAGATACTTTATAACTCCACTTTCAACTGAGAATGAAGTTAGAGCACAGCAGAAATGCTGTGCTCTCCCCAAAAGAAGGAATAAATATAACTTCCTGCATTTTTCCTCTCTGACAAAGTTTTGATTCTTGTAATTATAAATAAATTCAGGTTGAATCTGGAGAGCTGTTAGCTGGCTAATTATAGCACTTAAAGAAATATCTTCTCAGTTTACACTTCTTTCCCCATACATATCAGAACTATAGAACAGAATCTTTCATACTAGAAAGGACCTTTAAGATCATTAAGTTTGCCCAACACTGTCAGGTCCTCCACTGAACTGTGTCCCTAAGCACCATGTCTGCACTTCTTTTAAAGACTTTCAGGGCTGGTGACTCAACCACAGCCCTGGACAGACTGCTCCAGTTCTTGACAACCCTTTAGGTGAAGAATTTTTTCTAGTATGCAATCTAAACCTTGCCCAATCTCTTGTTATTTGAAAGGAGAGACTGACACACATTTCACCACAACCTCCTTTCAGGTAGTTGTAGAAATCAATGAGGTCTCCTCAGTCTTCTTTCCTTGAATGACTCCAGCTCCTGCAGTTGCTCCCCACAAGAATTCTGGTCTAGACCCTTCATCATCTCTTTAGCCTTTCTCTGAACATGCTCCATCACCTCAACTTCTTTCTTGTCATGAGCAGCCCAGAACAGGACACACAACTCGAGGTGTGACCAGAGCCCAGTACAGAGGGACAATCCCTGCTCTGGTCTTGCTGATCCAGGCCAGGATGCCATTGTCTTTCTTGGCCATCTGGACACACCCTGGCTCATGTTTAGTCCTCTGTCAACCAGCATTCCCAGGTCCTTTTCCACTGGGGCAGCTTTCCCCACTCTGCATGGGGTTGTTGTGACCCAAGGGCAGGACCTGACACTTGGCCTTACTGAATCTAAAAGAGCTGGCATCAGCCCATCAATCCAACCTCTCCAGATCTCTCTGCAGAGCCTTCCTGCCCTCCAGCAGGTCAACACTCCCACCCAACCTAGTGTCGTGTCTGAACTTACTGAGGATGCACTCTATTCCTTCATCCAGATGAAAGATATTAAATAGAATGGCCCAGGATAATTAACTTCTACCATGGTAACAGCAAACAAATTAAATTATTGTGAAGTAACTAGTAGTTGAAAATTCCAATCTCACAGTGAAAAACTGAGTTCATTGTCATTAAATTGTAATTGTTGCATACTTTCCCATAAGATTAATTCTATTTGAAAAAAGCAGATTGTGAATTGTAATATTCATATTCTTGACAATGTTTTGATGTTCAGACTGTTTAGTCTAAAATACTTACTCATCAGTTTACATGATACATCCAGATTTTCTTCTTGAATCTTCTGGCATTAAAGTTTATAGTCCAACTGCAGTATTTAATGGAGAAAACAATAATTTTCTTAGTGATTTTTAAATGTGTTTTTTATTAAATGTGTTTTGTTTGTCATTCATTTGATTAGGATTTTTTTTTTATTTTTGGTTGTTTGTTGTTAGAGTTTTTTCTCCACAAGAGAAACAGTGCTGAAATAGGTTCATTTTCATGAATAAAATCTCAGGATGAAAGTTAGAAAATCTAAGATGGAATAATTTAAAATCAAAATAGGATGAGGGAATTCCCGTAAGTACTCAATTGAATAAAACATTTCACTGTCTTATCCTCTAATTACATCTTCAGATGGCTAGAGGATAAAAAACATCTAGTTATGGACATTATGTTTTTCATACATGGACATAGGGGTACCATCTAAACACAACTGTATTATCTCTAATTTGAGCATATTGAGGTGCTTAAAGGTCCATTAGGCAGCACGTAATTTTTCCCAAACTCTTCAAGAGACTGATAATTACAATATCATCTAGTAATAAAGAAGGGAAGAAGAGAGGAGGATGGAAGGAAGAAATGTTTTGGTATTCTACTATGAAACCATTTAGCAATTACATTCAACTCTGAACATATTAAATTTCCCATGCTGAACGTTCATTAATTCATGTCAGTGTGAAATAACAAGGTAATTTGTGTTTCTGGACACACCTTTTTTTTCTCTATGTCCCCAAAAACAACCTTCAAAGAAGGTCATAGTCTGCAAATAATGACAACTTCTACTTCATGTGGAGAGTAGGCAATTAAACAAATTTCTTGAAAGTTTATAATCACAGCTGTGGAGTGTTGTCATTGTTAAATATTGAGAAACAAAAGAGACCTAGAGTTAAATTAATCTACTTTATACATAGCTCCTAAAATTTCTTTTGGTTTCATTTCAATAACACATGCAGTTATTAATAAAAAGGAAAGACATAATTATAGCTTCTGCTACAAAATGTAATTTAGCAGTCAGACTTTTGTCATGGTACATTTCATTCGTATATTTAACATGAACAGAACCAATATATGTCAAGTGCAAACATTTACTGTACAAAATTTTCTTTCACTAAATTAATTGCTGTGAAAAGCTTTAGATTTTTCCACAACTTCAAAAATCTCTAGAAATAGGTATTTTAATGAAATACATGCTATCTCTGTCTTCTCTACATGTACAGTAAAACTGAAATTATTAGGAACACTTCAGTTCTTTTCTATGAAAGAAATATTTCCAGGAAGTGAATGCTGTGTCTTTTATTATAGAACCATTATCCCTTAATTAGACTTAAAACCAAGTTTCTGAGCAGATATTACAATGAGACAAGGGACCGGCCTACAAAGATGGGTGGAAACCTTGCAGATAAATACTGCAGTTTCCATGACATACCTCAGCATTTTCCTTTTGAAATATTCCAGGCTTCTGTAATGTTGCCAAACTGCATTTATGAAATATAAGCCTGAATTTAATACATAAGATAATCAAAATCTCTTTTCTACCAGATGAGATTTCATCTACAATGAATTCTTTGTAACATATTTTGGGGTGACCATCCTATGTGAAGTTTTTTCCTTTCTTGTATATTTTAAGGCTACACCAAATAATTTTGGGTTTTTTTTCTCCTATTAATTACTGATGTTGTGAACTTTTACAGACTCTATTTCCCAGACTTTCACAGAAAAAGAAATCAGGTTTAATTTTATATTTAAGTATGGGTGTGATAAGAAGAAGGAATTTAGAACGAAAATATGAAAAGGATTTCATATTATGACAAGATATCTTGTACTTCTCCTCCTATATCTGATATTCATTGACCTGGTTCCTTTCAATTATTGTTGGGTTATGTACCTGAGATGAAAAAGAAGCCATTATACCTTGTTTTAAAATGGCAGTAATGAACCATATCTTTCTCCAGTCTTCCCCTCCTTTCCTGAGTGATGGCACAAAGAGGCACTAGGAGTGATACTAGGAGGATACTAGGAGTATCATCACACAGAAACATCTCATCTTTTGTTTCTTTTCTACTGTGGTAAAGTAGCTCTTTTAACTACCTTTGATACAGGAAATTCCAGGGATCAAAACCCTTGCCCTACCACATAGAATTAAATGTAATAGCCTGAGGTTTTTAAATCCCCTTGTGTTAATTCATTTGTTACTTAACATTAGCTTTAACTTACAATAGGTTTTACCTGTAGTTTCATCTCCTTACAATCAAAATAATTATCACCCCTATAAAAAGAGACCTATGTGGAAAAGTAAATGCAATGGGGTACTGCAGATTACCCTTCTGTATTATTGATAGAAATCTGTTCACAGAGGATACTTGTTTAACAATTCTGCACAAAAAAAAATATTGCTCCAGTACGTATACCTGTCTCTCCTTGTGTGTGATTTAATGACCCATTTAACATGCTCATAATTCCTTAGGTAATACTATAAATCTGTTTCATAAATAAGCCTGCATTTTTAATTATTATTTAAACTGCAAAACACAAGATGGCTTTGCTTACCTCGGCTTACTTTGTTCAGATTAACTACGTGTAAAGTGGAAAAGTTACATTTGGGAGGAATACTAATGAATCTTTAGTCTAAGACCAGCTGGTGAATAAACTAGGGCTAAGGTTATTTAATAGAAATTGCTTAGAATCACAGTGGTATTAGAAATTACTATGGCTCTGAAAAATTGCACTTTATTCAGTTTACCTTGAATAACACGTATAACTCCCAAGAAACATTTACAAGAGAAAGATAGTCTTAATTGTGACTGTCTATGGCAACCACTGAGATTATTGGAGAGAACCTGATGTTGTAAACATTATCTAGTAAATTACAAGATAAACTGCTTAACAACTTTTTCTAATATGGAGTATGATCAGGCATCAGGGAGAATCAAACTATAGTGTCACTTGGAGGCAACTTCTGAACATCCATGATCCAATCCCTCACTGAAAGCTGTGTCAGATGAGATCTGGCTGCCCAGGACCTTGTCCAATCTATTTTTTATTCCTGATATATTATCAAAATCTCCACTGATGCATTTAGTCTCTGTTGCATTGTGTTATGGCACTGCATAACTCCAAGGAAATGTATAAATGTCTGGTGAAATATACTTCAGCAGGAAGTACTTGTGGGTACATTACATTGAAATGCAGGAGTTATGCCAAGATGTGCATATCAATGTTATTATAACCTAATGATATTCCATCTTTCTGAATATTATATCTACTACAGGCGGAATGTTTCTTAGACTAAGTGCCAGAATACAAGAGAGGCACATTATGTTTTGTGCTTGATGTACAGTTGTGTTTATTTATAGTCAAGAAGGCAGAGTTCTAGAATAGTGCAGGTATTTGACAGCTTAAAAATTTCCTGCTTGTGCCAGCCTAAGGAGTAGATTGGCTGTGTGTGAGGCTGTGCCTGGAAACAAGACAGACAAATGATGAAAGATGCAGTGATGAGTATCAAGCCTGGTCAGTCAGGCTCATTGATGATAGTGTGGGAGAGACTGAGGATGATTGTTTCAAGATCTTTTATGGATCTCTGGCAACTGAGAAATAAGGGCAAAAGCATGAAACCAAAACCAAAACATGCAGACACCTCACAAAACACACATTTTATTATGAGAATAAACAAAACTTGCCACTCATACTAGATGTGTAGCTATCAAGAAACTTCAGAGGGAGGAGGCTGTCTGTGCCTGTGTTTTATGTGAATCCTGTGTGTCCTGTGTGTTGCTGAAGGCTCGCCATGGCCATGCTGGCCAGCCTCTGTGCATCCCTCCACAATACAGCTGCACCTTTGAACCCACACCCAGAAAAGGGGTAGCCAAGTCCCACAGCTGGAGTGAGGGGTTACCAGGGCTGGAGCAGCTGGTGAGGATGGCCATGCTTGACATCACTTACCTCTCTAGATATTGAACTACTATTGAAAAATTGCTTTTAAATTAGTTCTGTCCTTTAACCAGATCCTTTTAAAGTAAAGATGAAAAGCTAAAGAAAACTGAAGTCTGTTACTTACTGCTATAAAAACATATATTTTTTCTTTTGTCTTAATAAACTTTGCTCATTGAGAAAGTTTATTTTCCCATTCAAATCAATGTATATCTGTCATTAATACATTATTACTGATGGTAGCAATCTGCACTTTTATTTTCTAGTGAAAATATCACCTTTTAAAGTGGACACTGCTTTTCTCAACCTTTGGTAGGGAGTTATGAGGTGAATCATGGTGAATGTGTCTTTGACGATAATTTATCTTCTTGTCTTGTTTTAGAAGTGAATAAGTAATATCAAAAATATTCAGTTCCTGTATTCCCACCACAGTTTTGAATAAGTACTATACATTTTGTTTTTATGTTCTACTTTTGTTTATTTGTCAATCTTTTTGCAATTCTTCACAATCTGATGTTTACTGAGTGGCATGATGCCTCTCAGCGTTTCCATTTCTTTTTCTTGTTTTTAATACTATTTATTTTGTCTACTAATTTCAGGCTTAGACCTCTGTGTGTTGTCATACAAAACTTTAGGTTCAATTTTTAAAAGGACTTCATGTCCTATCATAACTGATCTGAAAATATTCTCCTGTCAAAAGACCATCTGTTCCTTTGGAAAAATAGTGTCAAAAGGTAGTTTTCAATTTAAAAATAACCTCCTTTATTATCAAAGAATTTTCATTATTTAATTTGCCTAAGTGTAAGAAGATTCAAGTTTGTGTTTCATATGAGAGTGAAGTTTTGCCCTATATGTGTAGAGCCTATAATTACTGTAAAACTGTACTCTTTAAACAACCACATGGAAAGATGATGTGAAAACATAACAGTCTAGTGGGTTTTTTTGTTTTCTAAAGTCTTTTGAGAAATCAGATTAATAAAAATTCAAATGTCTTTCTTTGTGCTTGTGTATATGTACATATATAGGTTTGATTGTGTTTTATTGTTGGTAGCTCTATATATGCTATTCCTTTGCTTTGCCTTGCCATTCTCTTAATCTTCCTTTCCCTTTTTTCCTTTCCTTTTCTGCTTTCCCCTTTCTCATTTCTCCTTTCTCCTTCTGTCTCCCTTCTCTTTCCCTAGATTCTGCTAGAGTATCTGATAATTGAGATGAAAGAGGTTTTTCCCCTTTGGCATGTTAAGTTCATGATGCTAATAATCAGCAACATGCCTTCTGAATTATTAAAAAATATATTTAAATAGTTACACTTGTTCAAAAATTTCTCCTTAAGTATAAGAAGTAACTTTTGGTAGATAAAAAGCTCAGGTGATAGAAAAAAGCTATCACTGAAGTACTTTTGTTATTATTTTTTTTTTAAAGGAAGGTCACTAAAGGAAGGCAGATCTTCAGAGAATATTAATTTATTTTGATGTGATTCTCTAGGAAAAAGATATCCTTATATCCCTTAGTACCTATTTGGATTGTGGCTGACAAGAAGAAATAAAACAATAATGCAAGCTAAAAGCTTTTTTTTTTTTCATATTGCAACAAAAATATCAGTGAAAATAGATCAAAAGTAATAGCATTTTTTTCAGAGAAAATGGTTTTTATATTTGAGTGACTCTACATAAAACTCATAGCAGCCATCAATGACTGTAGAGGAATTAAATGTTTTACCTGAAGTAGAAGTGTTTTAATTGTGATGCCATAACCATTCTGTTCACAAGTTACACATAGGGAATACTGAAGAATGAATTCTGAAAGCATTCATAGAATACATATAAACACACATGAAATAGAAATTATATATGGAAAAAACTGCCTGGTTTTAAGTGACTTATAAATTTCAGCAAAGGAGTGTGGCTTTGTTTTGAAACAGAGGTCAAAAGTTAAAAAAAACACTTCAAAACATCTTGTGAGTGTAGGTTGCTTCCTGCAGGTGTTCTTGGAAGATCTGATCATACCTAAGAAATCGTTAGGATAGAGGGTCACAATGTAAACTTTGCAATGGCATTTTCTGTTCAAGCTTTGAAGAACACATATGGGAAAGCAAATCCCATGTCTGCAAGAGATAAAGTCAAGTTACTTGACTTCACATCTGCTCAGGTGTTGGTAGACTAAACCATGACTGGGGGGGCTAAACCAGATCTCCAGAACTGTACCCCCAAAAGGCATCCACCATGGAGACATTGGATTGGGACCAGGCAGGCAAGGGAGAACAATGCAGCACAGAGCTGTTTATCAGGCTGCTGTATGACAAGGTGTTACTAGATCATGTCCATGGCAAGGCAGGGGCAAAATTCAAGCTGACTTTACTATTTCATAGTAAAGTATGCAGACAGACAGACTTCCAGTAAAGAATGCAATAGGCAAAAATCAGGACCAAATAAAGTGAGGTTGACACTGAAATGCCAAAAACTTGTCAATGTTCACAAATCAAAATTTTGGAAGAGGATAGGGGAGAATTATTTTATTTCACATGGTAAATGCTATGCTATGTATTTCTGTGCTAATTAAAATGCATATATGGAAAAAAAGTAGAATTTAATACCACCTCCTAAAAATTGACTGTTACTCATGTTGTTCGGAAAAGCCTTTCTAGAATATTTAGCATGAAAATATTATATGTAAACAAACTATCTCATTAGACTATCTATTGTGTTGAAAAGAGGAATATCTCAGGTTTGAGTAGTAGTATTAGGGAACAATAGTATTGCTCCCATCATTAATATCTAGTGACTAGCCTTCTAATTAAAATTACTTGCTGTCTATATACATGTGATTTCATGCTGCTGAAATCTTTTCTAGAGGAAGGTAAAATTACTTTTTTTTGAGTCTGCAGTAGATCCTACCAGCCTTCATGGCAGTGCTATTTCCCCTGGGACTATTTTTTTCACCATGTGTAGTTACTAGTTCTGCTAATCTTCAGGTCGGTTACTGAGCCAGGGGATGTTCTTTTTGGACATTTTATGTTAAGCTGCACACAGTTATGCTGAGTACCCTGATTTATATTGTGCAGACCTTTGCTTTAACTGCTGATGAGTATAGGTGGAGACAGAGGTAAATCAGAGTTAAGGGAATAGAATTAAAAGGATAATAAACTTGGTTGTACCTAATTAATTGCCCAACAGCTGCAATTTTCTCTGTCATTTCCTCCTTTAGGAATATTACATGGAACTCTAGGGAATTAGAAACTTGCTGTATTCTTAAAAGAAGAAATAAATGTAAATTTGAGATCTGTAAAGCAAAGATATTAATTTAAAATTTTATGCCCTCATTCAAAATTAAATGACTGGAAATTTATTACTCCTTCAATTATGCAACAGAGGTTATCACACACCGTAAGCAGTGAGAGTGCTCAGACACTACCATGCCATCTCCAGCACTTATTTTCACATGACTTTTTGCTAATTAATTGTATGTGTATTTTTGTGTAAAAGTATTTTAATAAGATCACATGGGGATGTTAGGGCTGATTATTACCTGCAACATGTTTTGATTGCTAAGTCATGAAATATGATTTAATAGTATTACTAATATGAATATATTTTCATTTGTATATTTTGCCCTGTCATTATCAAACTCTCCTTTCTGCAATGAGAATTTTTTCTGGTACTGATAATCTGGAGAAGAATGTAAAGTTGACTTCGTAAATTTAACTTTTCTGAATTCTAGAATTTTCAAGTTATTGGGGAAAGATGCAAGCTTAACATAAAACTGTTAGGATAGTTCCAGAAAACAATTATACAAAAGAAACATCAGAAAACTCTGTAGACTGCATAGTGATTTACTATCAATACCTTTAGGTCTAACTTTCTGAAGAAAAAATGTTTGGAGAATTTCTACTTATTTTGTGCTGAAATGAATTTTATTTTCTGTAAACACACAAAAAAATTTACTTAATTTGGTGAAAGCAAGAATAATGTTTTTATATTACCAGAAAAAATATTTCTTTTTTCTTTTACTGCTTTTATTTTTTTTTCTTAAATATTTTTGAATTCAAATCTTTTCATTTTAAGAAAACTTGTGTTTGGCGTGACTGAGCATACCATTGAGGAACACATGGAGCTTTACAAAAAGTCTATTGTAAAATGCTCTGCATGCTGAAAGAGCTGAAAGAGGCTCAGGTGTAATAAATTAGTAAAAGAATAGGTAATGCAGACTACAGATTCTATACAGGAGTATATTTTGGCTGCAAGTTTGTGGTATGGACTAAAATTATGTAAGTATGTACTGCCACGAGGCACTAATGCCGGCTAGGATGCCCTTGTGTGATGGTAGGAGCCACGAGAGTGGCCGCCCCCAAGTCTCCCTTGAGACTTCTGTTGGGTGGCGGTGAGGGCAGCTGCCTGGGTGGAGCTGCTGGGAAAACACCACGAGGATCCAATGCAGAGAATGCAGGAGCCAGACACTCCATCTGAGGTTCCAAAGAGCTTTATTCCCTCTCTGAAGTGGTCAGGACAAAATGACAAGAAGCAGAGGCTCGGCAAGGGCTTATGAACCCTTTGCCTCAGGGAGGTGGGTACATACAGTAATCAAGGAGGGAACATGAAAGGGGATGACATCTTTAACTTAACCAATACAAAGTTATTGACAGAAAGGCGGGAGAAAGCTCACATAACAAATCATATACAGTGAACAGGGTAATTGACACAGAAGCTTTGGGAATAAACTGGGCAGGGTAAACCTGATTGACAGGGCAAGGGGCAGAACAACCGGGAATGATTCAGCAGAAAACAGGGGAAAGGGAGGGAGGAGCAGGTTGATGGGCACCCTGAGTGGCGGAAAACTCAGTGAAAAACAACTTGGGAGAAACCATCATGAGGGGAAGAAATAGGGGTAACATAGGGCAAACCATTACACTAATTTACATAAGATTATTAACTTTTTGAAATGCAACAACAATAAAGTTCAACAAAAACACACACCACCACGCAAGTATAATTGCAGATTTCAAAAAGCTGCATTGACATTTACTTAAATTTTATTGTAGTTATTTTTACTTGAAAGTACAGGGCTTGATTTAGTGACAAGATTTATTGAACATAATTATGCTGCAGTGAACTACAGCAATTTCATTAAGGGAAGACACCCTTCTGTAAAGAGCAAGTACTATTTGCCTTATGTGTATCTTATACACATCAACATAAGCATGTTCAGTCAGTTCAGCTCTCATATATCCATAATCCTACCACAGTTAGTGTTTGAAAAGCAAACCAAGGGAATGTGCAAATGCCAGTTTCATTACAAGATTGATAAAGAAAGGGGTCTTCAAAACAGATATGAGCAAAAGAGAAGTCAGGAAAGAGAACTGGAAGATCATGTTTTATTCAGAGATTAATAAGTCTGGAACTTTTTGCTAATTCTACTGTTCCTATTTAGTCCTCCAGCATCATGCAGCGTTCCTTCCTTCCCCTCTCCCTTTGCCCATGTACAGCAGTCACCTAATTAAAACGCTTCATCTGTAGAGTCCCAGATGCTGATGAATATAACACACCACAGAGATGAAAAAAAATACTAACTTGAAGGACCTGTTGGTGTGTTATGAATTTTGTGGTTTTGGTTTGTTTTGTTTTCCCTCTTAACAACAACACAATTTTTAGTGTGCTAGCATAATCTAATTGAAAGCTTCTACATTCTGTTCTTTAAAAAATATAAGTTATTTAAAATCAGCCAAGGCATCAGCAAAACCACTAAATTTGTAGAAGCAAAGGGAATTATTTTTAACCTTCTTAGCTTTTAAATAGAAACCAGAATCTATAATTTACTGGCCGCATTTAAGAGATTTTAAAATTACAATTGTCTTAAACACTGTTAAAATTACTAAAGGACTTTTATTTGCAAATTATGCAAAGAAGCAACTGCTTATCTGCACCACTGATGCCCATATTCTTTCCTCTCCTTCCTTCCCCCACTAAATATGCCTCCTGGATGCCAGGAATTTGGACCATGAGTTAAGTCACCTGACAGGAACTTGAGATAAGGTAAAGATGGTACTATTGTCTTAAAGGTGGTCCAGTTATCTTAGATTGAAAGAAAAAATAATCAAGGCTTTGGGGAGAAAAATGTATCCATGTGGAAAGCCAACTAAGCAGCTGTGTTGAAAATAATCTCTGGCTGGGTTCAGTGAGGGGAGGCCATAGCCCCCAGATGCATTTGCTGAGGCCTTCCAGCAGAGGACTGCACGTGATCCAGAGTGTTGTTGTAAAAGACGGTGTAAAACATCCCCCTCACAGTTAAAGTGCTTTGGTGTTGCCATCTACAGCTTGATGTATATTAACTCATGTCCTCTATATTTCACAGGACCCCCACCACAGAGAAGCCCAGGGTGGACAGGACAGATGGATCCACAGGGTAGTGTGTGTCTTTCTACTTAATCTGTCTCTCACTCTCTTTCTCTCCCTGCTCTTCCCTTTCATGTTTCTATCTCTCTTTACCTCATAGTTACTGTAAAATAAAACCTGTGTTATTGACTTTTGTCTGTGGTCTTGTTTGCACCTTAATTTGGGCAAAGGCATCTGTCTGATAATGGTAATAACTGAAATCATAACTTTATTTTGCATTATACTGTTCTCTGACCCAAAGTCAGAAATATTTAAAAATAGTACAGTTCCTTCTATGGGAGGCGGGTGGTTCCTTGTGTATGAACTCCTGGACACTTTGCCCCATCCACCCCTAGATGGATGTTATATGAGAGCTTTTGGGGACAATGGGTCTTCTGGGTGGCCAGTGTGAAGAAAATATTTTGTTGTCTTTCCTGGAAATATTTGTTATTAGCCCTACATTCCTGGAGCGAAGTTGGTATGAAAATATTTGGGATAATGAGTGATTGGTTATGCAAAAGTCTGAAGATGAGATAATGCTATCTTTACAAGATTTGTGAAAGACTTCTTCCTTTTACTAAATGAAAAAAAACAAAAAAAAACAAAAAAAAAAGGCATTGCTTGCTGCAAAATGTGATCGTGTGCAAAAGCTTTAGGCAGAGCTTTGGAATGTGGCGAGAGAGAATTTTACAGGAAGAATGGTAGGATGTAGAATCCATAAAACACTTATGAGACAGGGTGTAGTAAATCAGACCTTTTGTTGTGCTCAGTGGAGGAGCTGAGACCAGATGAACATGTCTCTTGTTCTGATAAAGAGCAGAACATAACATTTGCATTGACATCTGATGATGAGGAAATAGCATTTTAACCCTTAATTAAAACTGAAACCACAAATGACTGCCTGGGTTAGCAAACTGCTATTAAAATGGTGCTGTGTACAGCTTCCAAGATCAAAATCTAATAATAAATCAGTCAAGATTGAAATCCAGCCAATATTAATGCAGAGGGATGTCAGACAACAAAGAGTTAAAATCACTGGAGTAAGTGAAGCAAGGGTTATACGCTAAATTGATATGGTTAATTCATGCCTCCAGGGTGAGAACTAGAAGTGTGCTAAAAACCCTAGAAGAAACCCAGTTCAAACAGTTAAAGGATTCCCTAATTCACAAGCTGCAGCAGTTGTCAAAATTTTACAGGCAGTATCACTCCCTCCAGACATGAAATTAAGCAGAGGAGACCCTCCTGAAAATATGGGGGAAAAAAAAAGTACTTCATGTAATAGAAGTTGAAAATACACATAAGAGATATCAAGTTCAGGCAGTTAAAAAAGTTGATTGACTAAGGAGTAATGTGTCTGGAAGTTCGTATTGGTTTTTTTTTTCTGGGAATGCCAGCACTCCACCACTAGAGGTCAAAAGCAGAGAGGCAGAACTGTCAGCAGATTTACAAGAAAAGGCTCACAGAGAACTATGAAGATGTGATAATCATTTTTGTCTTAGGCCTTTTTACTTTTGTGATAGATACAGGAGTGCCAGCATTTCAAACTGAAGTCACTGCTTTAGTAGCATTATACCAGACAAGAAATTTTTTCCTTCCTTTTTATAATTGGTCTATATTAGGCCAGATTTTCACTTTTCTTCATACAGGAACCTGCCAACAGATGAACTGTGTGAGACCAACAGAATTTCAAATTGCTATCATAATTGCTTGTATTTTTAGTTTATTATTGTTTTTGATTTGTTTGTGTTTCTATCACAAGTGACTTATTGGGAGACTGTTGTTTCTTTTGTGTTTGAGGAATTTTTTCCTGGTGGTTTTGCTAGGTAACTAATTGCTGGGTGCTTTATGGATACTTGACTTAAACAAAGGAGGCAGCAGGTTTCTGGGGTGGAACAGCAGTGAAGGGCAGTTTGGTCCGAGGACACCGCTCCGAAAGGACTGGAGTACCAGGGGACCCTGCTGGTTTTCTCTCTCTCTACTGGATTTCTCTCCAGAGGAAGACTGAACACATTTTCGTCACCATCGGACTTTCCTACAGGACTATTTCCACTTCATAGAACTGCATTTACTGCTCAAGGAGGATTACATCTGGGCTGCTTTCACCACCCTGATACCCAGGGTGTCAGGTCACATCCCTGACTCTGTCAGGGCATTTTCTGAGGTTTTGTTGTTTCTTTGTTTTTGCTTGTCTCTTAGTGCTATTACATTTGTATTTGTCTTTGCTTTGTCTAATACTCCTAGTAAAGAACTGTTATTCCCACTCCCAAATCTTTGCCTGAGAGCCTCCAATTGCAAAATTATAATCATCTGAGGGAGGGGGTTTACATTCTCTATTCAAAAGGAGATTCCAGCTTTTTGCTGGCAGGTTCCTGTCTTTCAAACCAAGACAGAGACTAAGTATTAGTCAAACTATTTTATGGATTGTTTGATTCTGCTAAGTTTGTCTTTTTATTAAAAAAAAAAAAAAAAAAAAAAAAAAATCATGTGGGAAAAGCTTTTACCTTTGTCTTATGGTTGTATAATTTGTCTCAACCAAATTTATTGTATAAATTTATTTGGTACAAGTATATGTGCATATTTGGTATCATAACAAATGTGTTAATTTTCCCAGTTCTGCATCTGAAGGTTTTAGATTTTTTAATAATTTTACTAAATTTGTCAGAGATATTAATGAGTAAATTAAATGATCTTAAGAAAACAGAAGAAAATATTAAATGGGAAAATTTTGAGTCCCCCTCCCTAAACCAGGACAGACTGCAAATATGACAAGGCTAAAATACAGAAAAGCCTTTTAGGAGCTCTGAAGCAAATTTTCCTGTAACCATTTCTTTGAACTAAATATGTTATTGATCATTTGGCATTCCAAAGTAAATCACAGACTTGTATTCCACCTGAGCTTCTCTATGTACTCTTTCGTACATATCTTTCGGTTTCGTACCATATCTACTAAGAATACATTTTACCTTTACCTCACTTCTTTTATTTATGCTAATCAATATGGTGACTAAAGACATTCTGCACCACACAAGCATCTCAGTTTTGGGTCAAACTTACTGTGGTAGCAATTGGAGAAAAAAAAGAAAAGCTACATGGGATAATGCCACTCAATTCCAAAGGGAAATAATTTCACTTATGACTCCTCAACAATAAAGCTAATTTTTGGTTTTGTGTCAGGATTAAATTATAATGGAGCTGTACTTTATCCCATGGGCAATAGAGTAAGGGTTTGATGTAAATGTGTGTATGCATAAGAATTTTTTGTGTGAGTATTGAATTTGCATCCAGTGATTTTATAGTCTGTAAAGTACAGACTAATGTAAAGTATGGTTGATTACAAGATAAAATACACTGTCATAATCAATAGAATAATTATTTGATGCAGGCAAAGCTAGACTCCACTCTCTGCTGCCTTTCTAGAAGTCTGATCATTCTTTTATTCTTCAAATCCACCTTTCCTGTTTCAAGTTGATCATGTACTACTACTAAAACAGGCTTTCTACATTAAAACAAATTTGAGAACAGGGATATTTTTTATTAATCTCTTCATTGTGAGGTATCTGTACCTGAATAACAAGGTTTAAGAGGGCGTTTTAAAACATAGGTAACATGCGAACAGCTCTGGCTGTCACTTCAAACAGTCATTGGGTCTGCCATTGTAGCATGAACTGGAAAGACAGTGACATTCTCTGTATCCTAACACAAAACAGAGTTTGGTTTATATACTAAGTTGAATCCAGAATAATATTAAAATTTCTAGATAATTTTCCTTCCAAATTTTCTAAAAAATTAACTGAACTCTGGAATGTAGCTGCCTATGCTGACTGAACAGGCATGAGGGGTAATTATAGAACACTTGTGGTTAAGTGGTATAAATGAAACAAGTATTTCTCCTCTCTTTCTAAGTTGGTAGGTTTTGATCCTGTTGACCAACTGAACCAAAATGTGAGAGAAATTTCCCAGGTGAGATCCTCTACCATCAACAAAATTAGGAATCTTCGTGTGGAATGGAGACTTTTACATATTGCTGCTGAACTAGTTTAGCTACTGGACACCGAAGGATCAATCAAAGGCCTTTCTAGAATCAGTTCCAAGTTATGTATTTACTGAGAGCTAGATAAAGAGTGCTTTATTATCCCAATGTTAGTATCTTTTTCTGTTTCACTGTCAATACAGGGACAGATCTCTTATATTTTGAGCTCTCTCTGATGCCTTAGCTTGCTTCTGAAAAAATGTGATTTTATGTAATTATTACATAAATTAATTATATATTGCAAAATTCATAACTGCTTTTATGAGGTCATATGAGGGAAATTGTTCTGGAAGCAATTCTTTAAAGTAATTATCAGGAAAAAAAAAGGCTGAAGGGAAATTAATAGACCATAAATGCTTTATTTAGTGTTTCAGAGATTGAAATCCATGGACTGATAAAGCTGACACAGAAAATGCAGGAAAGCAGGAAGGAAGGCATGAAGGCAAAAGAGGGAAGGCAGGGAGGAAGGAAGGCAGGAGGGAAGGCAGGAAGGCAGGAAGGCAGGAAGGCAGGAAGGCAGGAAGGAAGGAAGGAAGGAAGGAAGGAAGGAAGGAAGGAAGGAAGGAAGGAAGGAAGGAAGGAAGGAAGGAAGGAAGTGTTGGCTTACCAATTAAAGTTTGATGTAACCAGAACTAATTGTTATGCAACATGAGAGAACAGACATGTTAGATGTCCAATACATTGAACAGCTGGGTATCTCATGGGAACAATAAAAGCCCAGAATATTATTAGAAATTATAACATTCAAAAATTTTATATGAAACATGTTAATTAGAACATTATCTATGTATTGCTTTCTACTACCACTTCTATAATGCATGCTTGCTGCTTTTTCAGTTTTTCACTGCTGTTTGTTCTATATCTGTACATGAAGCTTTGTCCACTTTCAAAGAGCTCCAAATGCCACAGTGCTTTCCTCAAGGGTTGGTATTGGGACTGTCACTGCTGTTTCACATCTTGGTCAGAGGTATGGATGGTGGGATTGAAGGCACCCTCAGCAAGTTTACCACAGACACCAAGTTGTGTGGTGCAGCCAACACATCGGAGGGGAAGGACACTGTCAAGAGGGACTTGAACAGGATTGAGAAATGGACCTTTGTAAAGTACATGAAGTTTAACAAAACCAAGTGCAAAGACCAGCATGTGGGTCAGGGCAATCCCAGGCACAACTACAGGCCGGGCAGAAAATGAAAAGAGGGCAGCCCTAAGGAGAAGCACTTGGGGTGTTGGTGGACAGTAATCTCAACTTAACCCTTGCGCCCACAGTCCAAAAAGCCAACAGTGTCCTGGGCCACAACAAAAGCAGCATGGGAAGGAGGGAGAGGGTGCTGATTCTGCTTCTCTGTTCTCCTCTTGTGAGATCCCATATTGTTTCTAGTGCTGAGCCCACAACACAAGATGTGGACTTGTGGGATCAAGTCAGGAAAAAAGGCACTAAGCTGATCAGAGGAGTGGAACATCTCTCTGAGGACAGGCTGAGAGAACTGAGGCTGCTCAGCCTGAAGGGGAGAAGGCTTTGGGGAAACCTTATTTTGCCTTCCAGTACCTAAATGGGGCCTACAGAAAAGCAGGACAAGTAGTGATAGGATGAGGGGGAAATGGCTTTAAATTGAAAGAGGGCAGATTCAGCTTAGTTATAAGGATGGAACTGTTCACTATAAGAGTGCTCAGACATTGGGACAAGTTGCCCAGAGTAGCTGTGAGTGCCCCTTCCCTGAAAGTGTTAAGGCCAGGCTGGAAGGAGCTCTGTGCAATCTGGTCTAGTGGAAGGCGTCTCTGCCCATGGCAGGAGAATTAGAACTGGACTACCTTTCACATCCCTTCCAACCCAAACAGTTCTGTGCTTTTAGAATTCTACAATCTTCCAAATTCTAAATCTTTTCAATCTACTTCTGAGATTTTATGAACTTTTAGTTTGCTTAAAATTTTGGTTTAGTTTTTTCTGCTTTTCAAAAATATTCAGCAGAGATAGACAGGAAAATGAATAATTAACTTCAAACTATAGCCTGTCTATAGCCATCAAACTATAGTATGTGCTTAGTGTGTGAAAGGATACAGATAAGGTTAGAATGACAGGTTTTTCAGCTATTTCTTTTACTTTGTTTTTTTTTTTTTTTTTTTTGAGCCTAAATTTCAACACAGTTCAGCCACTTAAAGCTGTCTGTCTAAACAGATTTACTGTCTTCCTTTGAAACATATTGCCTCTGATGGCTAAATAATTTTACTTATTATAAGTAATCCAGAATCCATGAAAATAACATTTATGAAACAAGTATGACATCAAGAAGGACATATGTACGATGCAGCAGTCCATTCTCCGTCAGGAGTACAGTGAACAAATGGCCATCTTAATGACCCTGACAGTCTTGTGAAGTCCTCACCTGGCTTCTGTTCTTTGAACATAGGTTCCACTTCCTGAGAATATATGCATAAAAAAGAAAGACGCAACCTCCCTGTATTACCTTGTAATAATGAGTGCCCTAGGGGATAAAACACACAGAGCTGCTACTTCAGAGTGCTTGAAGTTCAGCAGGTTGTGAAGTCTCATTCAGTTGCTGCATCTGCCTTTAACTTTGCAAAAGGCCAAACTTCCTTAAAATGGAGAAAACAAGATCTTGTTCTTACTGCTAGTTCCGTTTAAACTGCATTCTCAACTTTTCCCGGGTTAAGTCACTCAAAAGCTTTCAGGCTTCTTTTTCTCTGAACTAAATCTTTATGCTACTTTTGAGTTCAACATTCTGTAAAATATGTCTTGTTTTTTATCCCCTGGATTCTCAGCACATTACTCATTCTTTCAAACAGTTTTCTTTTTATAGACCAAAGCTGTGAATAAACAATGAATTTACCTAGATTATTAAATATTTGTTCTAAATAACTTCCAATGTACATGTTTATATTAAATGTTTATTTGTTTCCTTTAAGAGCTGCAAGACTAACAACCAAATGATTTCAGTTTCAGTTCTGAAAGTTATGCCTTTGTAAAACAGAGGAAAAAAGAGCTCCTTACTTTGGAAAGGTTTCAAAATAATTGTCTTTATTTTTTACAGTATTATCTCTCATGCCAAAGAATTCCAACTGCTTTTTCTTCACATTTATAGCCAAACTTCCCCATTACCTGTGCTAAAGCAATATGCTAGAGAATTTGCCATCACATATTGCAATTTCCTCTGAACAGGTCCAAACTTTCCATAGAAACTAGAGTATAACACCTAGCAAAGTGTAAATTGCTGACAAAATGCAGAAAACAAATAGCTGTGGAATTTATAAGGAACATATTGGAGGCAGAGTAAAAATGTTTTCAAGAAACAGAAAGTCTATCCTTAATGCTAGATATTATACCCAAGTGTCCTCTTTAAAAGCTTACATTTTAGTATCACTTTTTGTGTATTTTTATACTCAAATTCAAATGGATGTGCTACATAAAGAAAAAAAAAAACACAACAAAAAAAAAAAAGTTTTACATGAGAAGAGAAAAAGACTGAGGAATACTTCTTAAGAATTGCTTTTTCTCTGCAGATTGTGCTGAATCTGACAGTTTTGGTGAAAGAAAAAAATCAAGTGTCTAATATACTTCTGCTCCCAGCAGGCTTTTGACACTGACTTAAAAGGAATTTAAATAAATGTGAAAACCAAGGATGAAAAATTAAAATAGAACATCTGATTTACTTTTACATTCCACATGGGCACCAGTTCAATTCTGTTAATGTCAATGGAGCTAGGAGACAAAATTGGAGTAATGAATTGTTGTATCTGGTCTCTCAAAGCATATTACATAAGAATCACACAACAACAGCATAAGTTATTTTCTCTTCAAAAGAATTACTTCTGTGGATGTTTCATTACATGTTTGTGGTGTTTTGAAGCACAGTTACCAGATAGACCAGACAGTCTCTCTTTACTGTCATATGTATTTGATCTTCAGTTTTGCACACTGATGAAGACACTGAACAATCATATTTTGATATCAAAAGATAGTGTGAAGCAATTCCTTGTCTCCACTGAGATTAGAGGTCTTCATCTACAGCTACTTGTCACTGTCAAATTAGTAACTTTCACAAACAGTAACACAAATTGCAACAATTCAAAATAGATTGCTAGCATTAAATAGAAAAAAAAGGTTCCAGAAAAGAGTTTGGTGAGTTTGGAAATAAGACAAATACCATACTATATTAAAAGAATTTATTCTCCAAATAGCCTAACAGCCAAGCAATATGACTCAGTTTATCAGAGATTGTAGTGGCTGGACAAAAGAGACCTACAGTACAGGAATTTTGATTTTCATGTCTGTTGACAATTGTGTCACCCTTTGGAAGAGAATATTCTCAGAAATATAGCATAATGGACCTCCTTATACCCTAAAAGTTTACTCTTCTCTGTGTCAAATAATTTGTTGAAATATCCCATGTCTGTTTCAGCAAGACAGGCAAGAGTTCTGGCACAATGGGCTTGGTACAACTGGGATTCTGGCAGAGTGCCCTACCCCACAAAAAATTATCAAGAAATGAGGATTACAGCTGATGTCCAAACTATAGTGCTAGGTAATGTCCAAAAAACAGCAGCTGTAAAAAGCACTTGAAGCCACCATAGATAACCAGCTGAGGAGAACTCCTACTGTAATGCTACTACTCTAAAAAAGTGTAGCACAGTCTTTGATTGTTTGAAATAGGATATCCCTCCTTCATATATATATGATTTATGAATATTTGGGTCCCTCTTTTTGTCTCCATTTCACAAAAACACTGAGAAATATGAAATGGTCCAAATAAACTCCATAAAATTTTTTAGCTTAAATTTTGCCGATTTCAAGTTGGGTTTTTTTTTTTTTTTTTTTTTTTTTTTTTTTTTTTTTTTTTTTTTTTGGTTGGTTGGTTGGTTGGTTGGTTGGTTGGTTTTGGTTTTGGTTTTTTTTTTGTTTTTTTTTTTGTTTTTTTAATTAACAGCATATTTAGAATATAACTAATCTGGATGTTATAGACTGCAGTTGAAGTAGTCTAGAAATAGACAATAAAGATATTCCAACAGACAAGGAATATTTTCTGCTAGTAGAAACAGTAAAAAACTTCAACCAGTAGAAATTTCTGCAAGGCCCTTTCTCTATTTTGGTGTAAAAGGAGGGCTGGGGAAACTTGTTAGTGCCAATTAAATGTTAACACAAATTGGAACTGCACCTCACTAGTGGGTGTTAAATTTCATGTTGGACTGAACAGGTGGATACTGATATGCCATCACCTCTAGTTCTTCTTAACAGAGAATTGGGAATATCACCTTGCAGTAGGTGTTGTTACAGAAATACTGCAAAAAGAACAGGTAAAATAGATCATCAATAATAATATTATGCAGGAAATTAACTTTTTGTTTGTTCAAATAACCTTAATTTGGAAGTAAATGGTTAGGTTAGATGCTATCCATCTGTCCCGGTTTGAAAGACAGGTACCTGCCAGCAAAAGCTGGAATCTCCCTTTGAATAGAGAATGTAAACCCCCTCCCTCAGACGATTATAATTTTGCAATTGGAGGCTCTCAGGCAAAGATTTGGGAGTGGGAATAACAGTTCTTTACTAGGAGTATTAGACAAAGCAAAAAGACAAATACAAATGTAATAGCACTAAGAGACAAGCAAAAACAAAGAAACAACAAAACCTCAGAAAATGCCCTGACAGAGTCAGGGATGTGACCTGACACCCTGGGCATCAGGGCGGTGAAAGCAGTCCAGATGAAATCCTCCTTGAGCAGTAAATGCAGTTCTATGAAGTGAGATAGTCCTATATGAGAGTCCAATGGTGAAGAAAAATGTGTTCAGTCTTCCTCTGGAGAGAAATCCAGCAGAGAGAGAGAAAACAAGCAGGGTCCCCTGGTACTCCAGTCCTTTCGGAGCGGTGTCCTCGGACCAAACTGCCGCTCACTGCTGTTCCACCCGGAGAAACCTGCTGCCTCCTTTGTTTAAGTCAAGTATCCATACAGTACCCAGCCATCAGTTACCTAGCAAACCATCAGGAAAAAATTCCACAAACACAAAAGAAACAGATCCAACCCCCAACAGCATCAAACTGAGGTTTGCTTTATTGTGAAGACAAAATTATGAAGCAGTTTAAAAGACCACTTAAGGATCTGAAAGGCACACCCCATGAAGATTAAAAACAGAACCAAAGTAAATATATTTGCAGCCAGTTATATCATAAATTTTCACTTCCTAAAGAGAAACAAACAGTCCTATTTTCAGGTTGGGTAGTCAAAATCATCAAGTAGTCAATACTATCTCTCTTAACCTTACTCAGACCTTGTAAATGCTTTCCTAAAAATGTAACATGTATTTTATCTTTCTGCCCTAGTGTATAACAGAAACTATTCTTTAAATGCCTCATTCTCTTCTCTACAATGTATTTTTCCTATGCTAAGTATTCATACATTTCCCAAAGAAAAATGCTGGATTCTCCTTCCCAAACACTATAGAATTTAAAATATAACATCATGTCACAGGGCCAAAGAGATTTTCTGCTTAAGAAGCCTTTGGTGCATGCTGTTTGCTCATCAGTGTGTCATAAAACACTGTTAAACAACATTATCACAGGTTGCTAAGCTGGAGGCCTAGAGCTCTGCTCAGATACTGATATGTGGTTGTTAACAGGCAAAGCTGTCACTTCATCCAGCAACAGACTAAAATATTATTTTTATGCTATCAACAAGAATATATCATTGGTAAAACCAGATCAAATATGAAATTACACTTGCAAAACCTATCAAGTTCTTTTAGCAAAGCTGTATGAATCAATTGATTTTCTAAGCAATAAAGAAACACTAGTTCAGACTTTTAAGAAGGAGCTAACTTTGATGGCTCTTGCTTCCTTTTGATGCTGCTTAACTAACATTCCTATAAATCTCTATTGCATGCCTATAAAGAGCAGCAGTACCTTTAGTTGCAATTATCAGGCAGATCCACACTCAAGTAAAAGATGAAGCATCTTTCTATTAAAAATTAAAGAAGTATATATATAATATCTCACATTCATGTCCTTACTCCTTTCATATTGTAGCTAATTTTAAAAATATATAACTTTGGAATTAAATCTTTGAATTAAACAGGGAATGAGGAATTGTCCCTTCAAAGAACCATCTGTAGATTTTCAATGGCACTGAATACTCTTTGGTGTCAGGTGCCTGTTGTAACATGAAGAGTTTTAACAAACATAATCAAATTCTTACTCAATAGAGCCACTACTTAAATGCATTTTTAAGTTTAATTATTTTAAT
Organism: Peucedramus taeniatus; assembly: GCA_013400575.1. Taxonomy (NCBI): domain Eukaryota; kingdom Metazoa; phylum Chordata; class Aves; order Passeriformes; family Fringillidae; genus Peucedramus; species Peucedramus taeniatus. The sequence goes on from WBNO01009053.1 coordinate 24,861, forward strand.
TCTTACTCCAAATAAAAATAAATTATCTTTTATATAATTGATTTCCTTTCAGCAAAGCCTTACTTTTGAACAGGGTTCCCAACAGAGATGTTTAGGAAAAATTGATTGAAGCAAGCAAAGTAAAGGTAAAGGTAAATACCAGCATGGTAAAGGTAATACCTTTACCATGCTGGTATTTGACATATACCCTCATTTGTCATTTTTACCTAATTCCTCACAATATAAAAAGGATATAAAACTAGCAGAGAGGGTCCAAAGGAGAGTAACAGACATGGTTGAGAAGGACCTTGAGGTGAAGCCATATGAGGAGCAGCTGAGATCACTTGGTCTATTCAGCCTGGAGGACACTGAGGAGAGACCTCACTGCAGTTACAACTTTGTGAGCGGAAGAGGAGGGGCAGGCACTGATCTCTTCTCTGTGGTGACAGTGACAGGACCCAAGGGAATACCCTGAAGTTGTATCAGGAGAGGTTTAGGTTGGATGTCAGGAAAACTTTCTTCCCCCAGAGGATGATTGGGCCCTGGAACAGGCTCCCCAGGGAAGTGGACACAGCACAAAACCTGACAGAATTCAAGAAGTGTTTGGACAAAGCTCCCAAGGACATGCTGTGATTCTTGATGTGTCCTGTGCAGGGGCAGGAACGGGACTTCAGTGATCTTTGTGGGTGCCTTCTGTCTTAGGATATTCAATCATTCTATGATTCTATGGAAACCAAAGACTTAAAAAATATTACTTATTAATATGTATTATTTAATTATGAATTATTTAATATGAATCTATGAATAGATTTGGCCAAGACAAATTAGCTGGTGTTCATTGTGCTTATCATTATTTTTAAAACAAGACAGTAATATTGATCATTACTTATCCTGAGAATTCATAGAATTTGTAGAACTCAAAAGAAGTTGTAGTCTGCTATGAGCTTTTTCTCAGTCTCCTCTTTTCTAGGCTGAATAAGCCAAGTGATCTCACCATTCCTCATATGCCTTCCCTTCTAGAACACTTTATTATCTGTGGCCCTCCTTTGGACACTTTCTAATAGATTTATATCTCTCTTATATTGTGGTGACCAGAACTGCATACAGGACTCAAGATAAGGCTGCACCAGCGCAGAGAAAAGCAGGACAATCCCCTCCTTTGATCAGCTTTTTAAGTTTGCTGACAAAGAAAGACTCCTGTCATTGCACTTACAGATGGGCCTGTGTTGCTGCAATTGTCTCTCAGAGCTTCTGTTTCCCAGAGCTAAGTATTTCTACCAGGTTGAAAAGAAATAAATCTTAAAATAAATTCCATCTAGGGGAATGTGTGCATTTCTGTATAACTGCAATGCAAATTCACTGCATCTCCATGGTACTTTTCTCAGGATAATGGAAAATTATGATTGAAAAGAAAAAAAAAATAAAAATAAAAATTAAAAAAAAAAAGACGTCATTTTACAGAACTGAATATTTCAAGTTATTCAGAAAAAAAGTTTAAGAGGCAAGAAAGAACACAGCTGCAGTAGGATGAATGTACCTCTGCAAATAATATTTAAGCTTTTACTTTCAATGTCTGATAAGAATGTCAACAACAGAATAACACTCTTCAGCAAATAATGTACTTTATTTTCAAAACAAGATGTCTCAAGATGGAGTATTTGAAATTTTTATGTGAAAATTTTAGCTTATCCAGTATATCTTGGGAGATTTTCAACTAAAGTATTGTTCATAAAACTCAAAAAGTCAGATGTCACTATACTGTATTATGAAATCCTTTACATTAAATATTTATTTATTTATTTATTGGAGTTTAAATAGTGAAGCTCTAAAAGTGTATTTTCCATTCTGCTTTCTTTTTTTGTAATCTTGAACATTTATATCTCATTATCTTTTCAAAAACAAACAAACAAAAATAGAACAACAAGAAAAAAACTTACATTTTGTTTTCTATGTAAATTTCCATATGTAATTGAATTTTTTGCTGTTGTTGTTGTTGCAATAGGGTTTTTACTGGTGGAATTAACAGATTTTTTTGAGGAGAAAAGGTAAAATATTTTCTATATAAGATAATATTTTGGGGGTTTGGTTTTTTTTTTTCTAATGCTTAATTTTCATCATGTATAGAGGTTAAGAAACCTGTTTTTCTTTCATCCAAGATAAGAAAATGTGATTTGAATGGAAACAATTTGAATTTATTTATTTATTACATATTAATGGAAATTACGTATTTTTAATTTGAACCGAATATATCATTTTTTCTCTTTTGTTTCAAACAAAACATAAGTGAATTTTATGAGTCATGAAAAAGCTATTTGAAAAAAATCTGCAGTCTAGAGGAACTATTTTTTCACTTTTGAGTGACTTACTGAAGACTAGATAGCTTTTCTGAAAACAGCTTTCTTCAGTCACAGAGTCTAGTGTGAAAACAAACCTTATGGCACAAGCTTTCAATCTCAAATTTGTTTCTGAAGGAATATTCACATTACTTCATATCCTGGCAATACATTTCCTTACCAAAGGGCAAGCAATTCTTATTTTTGATTGAGTTTGAGATATCACAATTAAAAAATGAGCTGGCTAGCCTTCTGAAGTGAATGAATATCACCAGCATTTCCTCAGCTCCATTCATAAGTAACTAGAGCTGCTGCACTTATACAGAGAACTCAAGAAATCTTGTAAAAATTGTGCATGGAAGGATCCTGTACAGAGCTTATAAGTTAGCAGTCAGGCTTAAGACAGAGCATTATCCATTCCAGAATCTTGCTGACTCTGAAGTCATCCTGCTACATTGAGGGGTTTTCTAAGTAGAGTTATTATTATTATTATTATTAT
>WBNO01009055.1:0-35816 GCA_013400575.1 Peucedramus taeniatus
TATATTTTATATTTTTATAACAGCATATTTTTCTATGCTGTTATTTATATATTTTAAGGTTAAGTATTTTTTAATCAAAATGCATCAAAAAAGAAAGAGCTCTCAAGAGTAATTAATTAATTATGTATTTTTGACAGCTACTAGTATTAGGTACTAGTACTAGGTACTACTAGCACAGGTACAAGTTAACAAAGAGGATGGTTGGTACACATGTAAGAATAGAAAACAAAATGCAAAACAGCAAATACCTTCCCAACTAAGCAGCTAAGATTGCTAAAGAATGTGTGTTTACTCATGTCAATTTGCATCCACTAAGAAAAAAAAATACCAAAAAATCAACCACAGAAATTCTAAAATCCCAGCCCAAATTGTTCAAAGACAAAACTCCTGACTTAAGGGGCATGAAGATGGCATTCCTTAAGCACACAGATTTTTCACACATGCAGCACAGAAGATACCCTGCTGCTGCTTCTGTGACCAAGTACTCCCTCCCTCATCCTCAAGAGATTTGCTTCAGCTACCTCTTGCTCCACCTTGAACACCCCATGAGTTTTCTGGCAGTACCTTGGCAATCTGCACAGTGTTTGCTTCTAAAAGGTCTGAAAAAATTACCTTTTCACTTCAATAGTGATGGAAGCAAGCAATATCTGTATTTGATGAGTTGAATAAGCACTTGGTATTTCTTATCAATAAAATAGCAGTAAGTTAACATGAGAAGTGTTACATTTCCATTTGAAGTTTCCAGCTTTAGCACAGAAAGCAGAACCTTACAAAGCTATGTGTACAAAAAGAAAGCTAACAGATCAACTCTATTAAAATAAATAATGAATCTGTATTTTTAAAAAAGGCTCTCAGACAGTAATTGCTAATCAGAGGCAAGGTGATGAGCAGTTGGGTGGGTTTCTTATCTCCCTTCTCATCGCCTCTTCTCCCAAGATACATCACTCAGTGATTTCTGCAGAAAAACATCAGTATCCACACCTCACCTTTGCAGCCATTAAGCATCTCCATTTGTTCAGCTGTCATACACTCAGTTAACATTGTAACTCTTTCCCAGTAGATATGAAGACACTTTGCAGATAAGATGCTCAATTAAAGTTCACAGATACTATGAACAAGTTCATCAGTTGAAACTAAGATACTTGAGCATGCTGCAGTATGTCTTAGAGACAAAATATTGGTATCAAATTCTATATAGACATTGATACAACTTTTCGCAGATGGAGGTCACTTAGTCTGTCATTTCCTTCCCTAAATAATATCAATTTCTTCCCTCCTGTTATCCTACCACAGCCTAGCTCAAATGGCAGAACTGACAGGGTTTCTCAGAGCACTCTTAGGGAACCAGGCTTTCTCAAGGTCACAGAGCCAAGTCACGTCAGAAACAGTATTTCAGAGTTTCAGTCTCTGATCACTGTACATGCAGAGTAAAATTAATCTTGTGGCATCTCCTTCCTACTTGTTCATTCACGTATCTTTGCCTCTGGTTCTGGAGGCATTTTCTATTACCCTCGCCTGTTCTTTCATGGACTATCTTTTTCCCTTTCGTGATTCCCTTACATTTTTCAGAACTGATCTGCATTTCCCCTACCTGCCCTCTCATGACAGCTCTCAGGATGGTGGAAGCTGACCAGTATTAACAGTATGACCAGTATTAACAAACACACAGGGAACTCAGGTGACTATCCTACTGCCTTTGCTTTCATCCAGTCTTCCCAGCATTTGCACTGCAGGTACTTTGCTGTCATGCATGCAAAGAGATTCAAATGCAGCCAGTTTCTACCCCAGGCAGCAGGTTATGGGTTCTAAGGAGACTTTGTATCTTGCGTGGTACTCTCTAAAAAACAAGAGTGAGCAGAAAAGCCACTGGATTTAGCACAATGAATATTCACAAGCATAAATCACCAGTGCAGTATGTCAAAGGCCCAGGCTATGCTAATGAATGCTCGAAGCTAACTCCACCAGAAGCTGGCTTGCAGGATTACAGGGAGTAGGGTAAAGGTAAAAGAAAAGAAGTTTTCCCTTAATTAATCAACATAAAATTACTTAAAGCATTGTGCACACAGATAGTACAGGATATTATTCAGCTCTATAAAGATAATTAAAGGTACAAAGGATTTAAAGCTTGCAGTTCTCTTCAAAGCTCTCTGTTTTCTGAAGCTTTAACTGAAGCACTGAAGTCGATGCCAAATATACTTTCCTAGTAGCTTGAGAAATAATTTAATTCTTGGTAAGCTAGCTACTTTTACTCTACAGAGATAAAATTCAAATATTCCTTCATACAAGATACTTTATGTTGAAGTGCAGAGTTATACATGTGCTGCTCTGTGGGTGACACCAAGCCTTCTTCTCATGGAATAACCAGAGGAACAGCACGCAAAAATACAAGATTAGGTAGCAGTGCGTGGGCAGAGATAATCATATGAAAAAAAGAACAATGAAAGACATAAATCACTAATAAGGTATTTTTGGACTTGCAAGCCCAAACTGACACAGCAGATAAACTGAAATTTTGTATCTGGAACAACCACCCAGTGTTATTACAGAGACAGCACATATTTAAAATGGATCTCAGATAATGCCTGGTTGTTTAGCCAAGTACTGCATTCCTCCCCAGCACACGCACTCAGACCATCTGATCTGTCCTAAATATTTATCAGTGGTGTTGGTTCAGTGCACTAGGAAATGACATGTCCTGCTCCACACACATTAGCACTTTGTGGCTGCCATTACAGGAAACAGAGCTGCGTGCTCCTTGAGCACTGGGACAGCCACCTTGAGCACTTCTCTGGGATTCTCCAAGAGCAAGCACCACCGAGCTTCAATCTCCCTGCTCGGCCACCACTAAACTTCAGCAACATCTCCCTTCACACAGACATGGGAATGAATTTTTGCTGTCTCCCAGCAGCCACCACCCCAGGGCTGGAATGCAGTAGTTATTAGCACACAAAATCATTTATGTCAAATAGCAAAGAAGAATGCGGTATCTGCTTGAATATGGAGGAGAAGTGTAGGCAGCAACACTGTAATTATTCAAAGCAGAATTTGGTCACAGACTGCACCCTCATCTCCTCTTTAATGGTGTTTTGAGACCTTTAAACAAGTGGTTAGGACTTCTCTTCTATGACTAATCAAAAAGGATTCATTGCATCCAGCAGCCCAGAGCTTCCTATCGTAAAGGAAATTGATTCATGATTATCTCTGGAGGAAGCAGGTCAGCTACCAAACCTTACACACCACTGCTGGGCTTCCCTTTGAAGAGCTACTGGGGAAGTCTTACCCATGTCTGACACTATTTATTCTGCAAGCCCTGTCAAAATACAGCTGCATTAGCTACTGTCTTAAAAGGTAACCCCAAAAGTAGGATTCAATCGAAAGGAAAAATACCAGTAGCTGTTATCAAAAGAAAAGCAAACAGGACAGTTTCAGAGATGCTTTCATACACTGAAGGAGTTGAAAGGACTTCCATGGAACTCTGCAGAAATTAATGGCATGGTATGGCTGCTGTCAGATCCAAGAGCCAATTATCTGATGCTGGGCTTCCTGCATCATTTTTGAAACCAAGAAAAGTTGTAGTGGGACAGGAAGACTCCCTCTTCCACTTCACAGAGTCAGGAAGTTGAAACACAGTACATAAGCCCACAAAATGGTGGTTTATATCGCACATGAAATAATAATTAACTAAATAAATAACTTGTATCATCATTTATCAGTTCCCATATCTTGTTTAGATCATACTGCCTTGAAGTGGAAAATGAGGTGATGATTATGATTGCATGCAGTATGTTTGGCTGTGCATTCTTTTTTGTCAGGGGAGAGGTGTATGTTTTTGTTTGGTTTGAGCACTCTCACACACAATCCTGTACACATACACCACTGGCAGGCAGTATCCTGCATGTAGCACTAATCACTGTAGAAAACAAGAACCAAAAAAATAACATCAAAATAAGATTTTGCACATACACACAAAATCAATTTGAAAATCTGATCTTTGAAAGAAGAACTTTGGGAGAAGAGTAATTAAAATTACAACAAACCTGATTTTTTTATAGACCTAATGCAAAGATGGTATTTACTGACTTCTTTTTTTTTTTTTTTAAGCCAAGTAAAGAATGCACAAGTGGTAAGAAAGATGAAATCGAAGCCGTAACTTCTAATCCTGAGCAGAAACCTCAGCTTTCACAAGGCAAACAGGTTAAGCAGGCTATACCTCTGGAGATACATCCACAAGCTGTTCCAGCCTGCCTCTCCCAGAACAGGTTGTTCTGAGGCATGGATCAGCCAACCGAAACAGGTGAGGCTCTCGTCTCAGCCCGAGAGCCTTTTTATACAAAATCGGGCTGGAAAGCAAGAAGCACTTTTTATTTCTGAGGGTACTCTGTAGATGTAGAATTAAATAGTGATCCCAAAGGTAAGGCTGAACAAAACTGTTGTCTGCTGTGCACAAGGACAGGAAAGAATACTAGGGGACTGTGAGCTGCTAAAGTGCAAAATGAACATGAAACAAGATTACTCAACACCAGTTGAGGGACACTGAGTTGTACTCTATATATAAAGTATAGACCCTGCTGCAGTCTTGGCATCTGTAGCATTTGCACTGCAACTGCATCTCTTAAAAGCATTGTTTCAGTAGTTTAGTTACTTCTTTAGCATTAAGAATTCAATCTATCACCTTCCTAATATTATCCCATTGCCACTGATCTCACCATTAGTCTGTAACCAAAGTAATAGCCAACTTCTAACAGACCAAATAATGCTGAAAAATGTTAACATGCACAACGTACAAGTGCTCTTCCTGCTTTGTCTAATTTTTTTTTTTCATCATACAAGGACATCTTCATTTTCTCTCAGGGAAAATGACTGGCTGTTAAAGACAATTTGGACAATTTGTCCATACTGTTAGCCAATGTTACATCCAAGTGAATTACTGTAACCCTTGCTCTCCATTCCCCTCTTCAAAAAAAAGAGGGGAAGGGGGAGACGCCACTCCACGTGTTGCATCTTGCAAACTATTCAGGGACAGAATCAGGTCTCCTCTCATGCAACTGCATATTATCCCACGCAGTTGAGCTCTCATCTTGATAAGGATCCTCCAGATGACAGAGACCCAGGCTTTCAAATATAAATACCTGACTCTGATAGGGCATACAGATAATTACATCATTTCGCACAGAAGCCTCAACATTATACACTGAAGTTTGGGCACACAGGAAAATTGCAGTCAGCTTATAATACCACTTAAACAGGGTTTCGTTCTTGACACAGAAATAGTTACTTTCATGTTTCCAAGGAACAGATGTTATCACACAGTTTGATAACCTACTTTCACATTCTTTGTTTATAGTTATTCACTCAGTTTCATTTATTAAAGTTAGTAGATCTGTGCCATGAAACCTCAGTTTTATTGTCTCTGGTTTAGGTGATGTTATGGTAATCATCCCGGTTAAAGCTTGGCTGTAACAAGAGGGCTCAACTGAAAGACACGATTAAAAGCCAAATTATTATTTATGAACTAAATCCTAAAGCACCTAGACTAAACACCTGCAGGATTCAGTAGGTACTGTTAAAGGAGGAAATACATTTCCATCTTCAAACAACTGTTTTGTTTTAATCGAAGCCTTCAGAGAGAACAAATACTTGCAGTGGGAGGTAATATCTTTTACAAGACAAATAGATATAACTGTGGGAAAGCAGACAAGTATTTAGCACTAAGGCCTTCTATAGGTCTCAAAAGTTTGGTGTTTTTTTCCTCCAAACAGATCACTTGGTCTAAGCAAATCAAATCTTTCCTTATAAAATTGCATGTCTCTTATCTTTAGGCAATACAGTTATGAACTGTATAACCATCTTGCAAGCTTTTTAAAAAGTTGTTTCTAAAAAAGAAAATGCTTCTCACAACAATGTCACTGTATAGGTAGATCAGAGAACAGTCAGAGACTTTCAAATCTTTCATATTACGTATTCTTTCCAAAAGTAGATGATTACTGCAAGCATGTTATTTTTGATATTAAAGGAAGCAATTCCAGAATAATCAGCTAAATGAGGGATTGCACACAGGTATTCAGTAAAGTACAAATTATTCACACTGATTGATCTCTTTGGTTGATCTGCAGTTTCCTGTGAAAACCCTTAGAAAAGCACTTATCATAAAAGGAAAGGAAAAAGAAAATGAGAGAGGATGGAAACACAAGTGGCACAGTGTTGTATAACACAAATGCAGTACAAGCATAATTTCTGCAAAAATGCTCAGCACTTAGTGGAAAAATTTTTGTTAACAATATCCGCAGGGACACACAGAAACATCTTGAAATTGAGATTCTGCACTTCCAGCTGCAGCAGTGCCAGCATTCATGGCTACAGCACTGGCAGCTTAAGGAGACACCAGGCTGCTGGGCAGTGCAGCACATTACATTCATTTTCTTCTACTCCCACTCACTCCACATTCTTCTCACTTGACTGTGCTTCCCTTTGCCCCATTTATTGCTTCACAACTCCTGCGGAACTGCCCCCAAAGCCTAAAATAGTCCCTTTATTTCTTCCCTCCTCTTCGTTTCCAGCTTCTTTCAACCCTTTCCCTCCTCTCCAGAAGCCCTTCCACAACCTACCTTTTCTAGATAATGTTGTGGTTTTGTACTGTTAAAACTATTTTAAACAGCAAACATTTTGGGCAGGAAATGTCTTACCACCTCTGAAATACTGTGTCAGCGATGACAGCATGTGCACACACACAAAAGCACCACCTTCACCTAAACTGATTTCTGACATTGATGAGAGCACCTATATGCATGCTAAAGAAACAGAAAATTCATTTAACTGCTTTTCCAAGTAATCCAAAGGACACCAAACAATAAGACTACTTTGAAAAAATACATTAAATGTACTCAGCTAAAATTAGTTCTATTTGGATAAAGAACAAAAAAATCGAAGCCCAACACGAAGTTTACAGATTTTCTTTCAGATCATGTGCCTAAACTTTGGGGGAACAGAAGGAAAATAAAGTAACCATCAATTGGCTAAGGCATTGTAATTGAAAATTGTAATGTTGCTGCAAATACACACTTTATAGAGAGAGTCAAAACTGCTAACTGCTATAATACTGTCTTAAGTTGGACACATCTAACTGTGCTGATTGTTCACAGTACCTAAAAAGATTTCAAAGTACAGTCTTTAAAACCCCTTTGAGATCTAGATTAGAATAAAAATGTCTGTGCTGTAATATAGGTGTGTTACATTACATTCAGTGACATGACTGCCATAATATGGGTGTAATATAACATTGTAGGACCCATGGAGACAATCACAGATATTTAAAACTTTTGTAGAAAATAAGCACACACATAAACTTATCAGGAGCATACATTTGAAATGTCCCAGTAATCAAATAAAATCCTTACACAACTAAACTCAATGGACTGTAATTCTCTAAGAACGGGCTAGCAGCTGACACGGAGAACTTGTAAAGAAAGGAGCCCTGAAATACAAACATCCATAATTTGTATTAAGCATTTCCTTATAAGGATTATAAGGTTTCCAAAAAGTAGTATTATTAAGAAGAATTAAGGTAATTCTTCTCAATTACAGGCAAAGAGAAAAAAAGATCCTCAGTGCATGTCTGCAGACTTTAACATACTTGAAAAAGCAATAGTTGACTGGTATCCACGGCAGTCACCCATAGCTTTTGGATTGATGCCTTCACTATCCCAAACCAGAATGAGAGATTATGATGGTTCAATTTTACTTCCATTCTTAAAGCAGTGCTTCAGAAAGGGAGGGGAAAAATAATGGAAAGGTGTAATTTTCTGTTCTATTCTGTTAGGACGTGTCAATGTGTATTTAAATGTGGAAAACACAAAATTTGCGTGTGAGATGCGTGTGTCCCCTTTTTTTATAATATAAGGGAAGCTCAAAGCTGACAAGAGCTAAAATCATAGAAGTTAAATCAACATCTCAGAAGAGCATTTAGAAATTTGTCCTTTAAGATACTATTAAATTAAACATATTCTCCCATTTTCCTCTTCCCAAAGTAAAAATGCTTATATGGTATTTGTCCTTCAGACTGAACTCTGCAGCTAGCAAGATCTTTAAAAATTCTCGCAAATCTTTTTCTCTTGAACTTGGAAGTGACCTAACAGCATTCTGATCAAAAACTTGCAATGTTTGATAAAGCAGCTAAAATTACCACAAACCCGAGCCCAAAGTTTGTACTAAAAGTATAAAAAAAGAAGAACACTTTTCATTAAACAGCAGTTAGCTCTCAAACACCAGCAAGCTCGGGGAGCTGTACTCTGCACTGAAAATTTGGAACGGGGGAAGCGAAAAAAGCCAAACTTAGAAAGGAGAGGGACAGTGACAGCAGCTTTGAAGAAGTGCTCAGGCAGTTCTGGGCATCCGGCTGCACCATTTTTAGGAATTGTGTGACAGGCAGCTTTATTGCCTAAAGCAGAAGTGCAAATTTTGGCACCCACTGTATCAATTTTGTGCTTGTCTTAGTGGCAACTATTTCAATCGGAAGTCCTGTTCTTGTCTAGAGAACAATGCAGCATGCACTCATATTACTTCAGTAGGAACAAGTGGTTATCAGGGTCTATGGTAACTAAAACACTGCACCATTTTGTATCTCCCCCTCCCAATCACCAAAGAGATACTCGTGCATAGAGTAAACTAAATTGCTCCTGGATGATCTGCATTCCCCAGGTCACAACAACAGTAATTTCACTTTGGTCAGAAAAAAGGGCAAGACATTGCAGCAGACGTGGTTGAATAAAAACAATAATAATGATAACAATAATACAAAAAAATAATCTGTCTTTTAAAATCTCAAAAATTTCACATGTGTCTAGGGTCATTCTTCAGGGTACAAAATATGGCAGAACTGCAGTGGAGTAAGATCTTGCTTTCTACTTGCCAAAAGCCTAATCAGCTTATCTATACTGATGCTTTAATGATTTGGACTACAACTCACACAGTATTTTCCTTTCAGTGCTAGGACAGTAACTACACAAATCTATCAATGTAATCAATGTATTGATTCTTCTCAAATATGGAGAGCCAAAATTAAAGCAAGTTTTTAGATGTCAGAGGAAAGGTAGGTATCACATTGTGTTCTACAGTAATCAATTCATTAAAAGCTAACTACACACTAATTATGTTGTTATTATAATAAAGCAAAAAATTTAGTTAAGAAAATTCAGAATAAGAACAAACACAGCTGTGTCATATAATGGTACAAGATTATTTAGTCTAGGCATAAAGGGGAATATATTTTCAGGATTCAGACAAGAATTTGAATATTCTTGCAGAAAAGATTACTTCTCAGTTTCACACTCTTATGTCAAAATAATGTGAAAATACAATCACAAGAGAATCAATGAAACCCTTGATATTCAAAATACTGACTCACAATTTTACACTAGAGCTACTACAATTCAGACCATTAATGTAACTTTAACACATATCAAGACTCCAGGATAAAAATCCTTTTGACATGTTTACTGATATCTGCTACAGCCAAAATTACACTTGGAAACCTAAGACATGTTAAAGGTTTTGTTATGTTAAATGCATTTTCCCTCCAAACTGCCAAAAGCCAAGTGATTCTGTTATGGACTAATCACTTAGAAGGAAGGAAGAATTGAGTTTCCATATCACAAGTTGACCATTTGTGTCAACTTTCAAGAGTAGCATCAAATAAGAGGTTTTTTTTGGTTTTTTTTTTTTCATTTTATTATCAACAAAAGTCCTCCAAAACTGCATCACTACAGCCAAGTAGAAGTAGTATTGCTCCTGGAATGCATTTATTGAAGGAACAGAAAGCCTACCCTATGTAAAAGATCAAAACTGTACAATCACATTTAGACTACCTAACAAGACAACCACTTCTTAAGGAGAAAGCTATTAAGAAATTGAAAATTGAATTTAACAAGTCACCCACACTCTCTAACACCACAGTGAAAAAAACCTATGTATATGCACTACATCCTACACACAAGCAATTACATTTATTTGTTTATATTTAAATAAGCCTGTCATTTTCCATTTAGGAAATGTCACATACTTTTCTCCCCAGTTTTAGAATTTTTTTCTCTTTGTGTACTTCTATGGACCTAATGCTAACTTGTTTGCTTACTCTGCCTTATAAGTAGTCTGGCTATAAAGATGTTCCTTAATTCACCCCACTTTTTGCAGAATAGAAACTTCAGTTATCTTCACTAACTTCTTCTATATAAGGCTGCAATAATTCAAGATAAATTTTACTGAACAGAAAAGGAAACATGACTGTAGGCCAAAAGCAGATGCATGCACCTACATACCCACTCCTCTTTGCCCAAAAACTGAACTCCACATCCCTTCACAACCCACTACACATGGATACATCCTCTAGAAATTGGTTCAAAATATATTAAAAATATTTGCAGGACTTTCAGACAGCTATTTTTACATATGAAGGATTATAGAAACATATTGCATAAAAATAGGGGCAAAAGCAGCAATGCTTTCTTATACTCAAAATCTCAAAACTTAAGGTCAGTATAATAATTGGTTCTGTGGTTTCAAGTAATACTATACTGATAAACTAGAATTTGGACAGCATTAAAGCAATACCTTATTCATGTCCTGAACAGCAAGTGTTGTAGTCCAGGAAAAATAGGCAGAGATCAAAAAAGCTCCTCTATTTCATTTGACAACCATTCAAAAAGCACAGTGCAGGGAGGGGATTCAGAAAGCATATAAATCAGGTTTGCTATGATAGCAATACCCCTGGATTTATGCTCATGGCTTTTCTAGCTCTTATACTACTACCACATATCACAGCCAAGACTCTTGAAGGCCAGGTGCACAAATGTGGCTTCCCTGTGGATAAACCCCTGGCACAAAGAAGCACAGAGGATGTCTAAAGTAGTTTGACAGACAACATATAAAACCACATAGGTGGAAGCAGAGGAAATAATTTAAATAATTTTCTGTAGATGGCAACCACCACCATACGACTTCGCTTGTGAGTGATGAAATAAAATTAAACCAGAAGATTTCCAGGGAGAGAATACAGCCCAGAATTACAAAAAAAAACAACAAAAAAACCCCAACAAAACCTCTTGGGAGAAATCTGGGGAATTCCCTATTTCAGATACAGAAGAGGAAACAATAGCTGTAATAGAAAGCCAAGGATCTACTTTAAAAAGCAGATGATGTTTATGAAGTGCTGCCTGAACTGGTGAACCTTCACAATAAAATGTCATCATCTAGTGGTGTGGTGTAAGTGCAGGACTGAGTCAGAAAGCCCGACGTTAAAGACTCAATTTAGCATCTCCTGTGGTTTGGGGACATGTTCTTTAAGACAGAATTTTCACAAGTGATTCTCAACTGTATCTGGCAACTTTGTTCTGAAATATATTTTGCACAGGTGCTAGACACCAACTGCCCTGTGAAAACACTGAGCACTGTTAGCATCCAGGGGTGAGGGAAGCAGAACTGCAAAGCATTTATACTTAAAATCAGTGTAGGCACACGTTCAAATTTAAAGGACCTTTGAAAGTCCTCACTTAACTGGTTATCTCTTCAAAGCAGCAGACTGGTCATCACTTGGATAACTTCAGGGAGATGACAATTAAAAACAAACATTAAAAATGTTCTATGCATCCAAATACATAAGATTATCTTCGGCTATAAAAGCTAAGACTCAGGCTCCAAGAGGAGTTTTGATGGCATTTAGACATCAAAGTCCAAGAGGTCAGTGCTTTTGGACATAACCAGATGCATTGCAACTCTGCAGACTCGTGGTTTATGTCACATATAAACCTGTGAGTATAAAGCTGGTACTTCTGTACCTAAGCCTGTTTAGGGGCTTGATTCAGTAGGTGTGAGTTTATGCTCTGCAGGGATTTCCACTCACAGCATGCTGTACATGCACTGCCTGCATTGGGAAGCACACTCACAACAGTAAACACAGCTCTTCTGTAACACTCCAGGCATGGCAGCCTAAGCAACAGAGAAGCCTGAACTCTAACAAGACAATCTCTATATTAAGACAATTTAAATCCCTTCCTCTCGGTAAAGTTCTCAACCCACCAAACAAAGCCATGAGGAGGTAATTTCTACCTCTCCCTCAAAGGCTGTGTCAATGCAAAAATAAAAAAAACCCACAAAATTCAAAGGGTCTTGAAGAGCTTCAGTCCCTGCTCCACATCAAACAGGCATTAGATAAAGTGCAGGAACACCAGGGAGCTTAAGTGTTCCTTGGTCAGAAAGACAGTAGCTGGAAGTCCTGGTATTTAGCACTTAAGCTCATCTGTTTACTGTATATAGAACACAGGCATCTAAATCGAAGTTTAATGGCTATTTTGCAGGCCAGGACTTAAGATTCCTGTAGCTCTGGCATGATGATGGGCTGCACCACAGAAATCAGCTCATTTCTGCATCTGCCTCCAAATATGCTGCAGCGTTTTTTGGAAATCCCTACAACTCCCAAATCTCCCAAAACTAATGCTAACCACAGTAAAAACGTGACAATTCAGTCCTCTTAAGCTGCCTAACCAGGTTTCAATTACCACAGCTTGGAATTGTACAATGGCACTGCACAATCAAGCACAACTTAATTGTATTTTCATTTGTTAGTTAGATGAGCTCCTATCCACTTCTATACTTCCTCAATTCAGACAGTGCTAAAATTCAAGCTGTGAAGACAACACTGGATTTTGCAATGCCTTCAGGACTTCAAAAAAATACTTCAAATACATCAAAGTGGTTAGATAAGTTAGCACTCAATAGGAAGTTGTTTCTCGAAAGGAAATTGCAAATTTCAGTCAAAGAGGAAGATGGAGAGCTAGAATTAACTAACTGTTCCAAAAACTTTGGAAAGCAGGAAGGGCTTGTGGAGGTTGCATAAAGAAATTGCATGCAACCACATAAACAAGCTCAGTTTAGGACTATATAAGTATCTTAAGAATATGTCTCCAAGCAAAAAAACAAAAGAACAAAAAACACTCAGAATTTCTAGCATTCAAAAATCTAGTTTCCACTGAAGATCAGGGATGATTTCATATTAAGCCAGCAACAAAGCAACTGGTATTCTTATTTGGCCAATTAATCCCTTCAGCTTAAGTCAGTGTCCACATTGTGGGCATCTGGCCACAAGCACAGACAGGGCAGGGAGCTGGATGGGTTTTTAATCTGTCCTTTGCAGCCATTCTTACATCGTTCCTTGCAGCTTGCAATGCTCCTCTACAGCTAGGGAGAGGGGCATCCTTGTAGGGTCATTTAATAAAAGAGATTAACATTGGCACTGAGCAAAGACTATGTTCTCTACCTGCTCAGCAAAAGACATATTGCCCTTTTTGCCACAAAACACCCACTTCAAGCTGTAACTCTACATATATACAGTATTGGCAAAGCCTTTCAATTTACCTTGTTACTGTACCTGAATGTAACTGGGAAGGTGCCCAGTTCACAGACAGTTTTGCTGTAATACTGTGATAGTATGGGCTTGGCACAATTACATCACACATATTATCTTGGCAGCCAGGCAGCAGCAGCTCCACCAACTGAGCTCAAGGCCAAGCCATCAACAGTTGTGCTGAATGAGCTGTCTGCACATTTTTACAAAGACTCTCCCATTTCTTATGTTTGCTTTAATTTGTTGCCTTATCTTAGTGTTGTACCAACATCCCTATGCAATATTTGTGTATACTCAGTAAGCTGTAAGAAAACACGCAGTAAGAGGCAACAAACTCTAGCCTTGTCATGATCCCTTTTGCAAACATGATGCTTAGAATTTTTCACTCATGCTGAAGTAAAATAGACCCTGCATAATTAAGACTGAGAACTCTGCCAGGTGCATGTGTGTGTCTTGGAGCCACAGGTCTGCTCACTTCTGAACTCTGGGCCTTTCCATATGAGATCACAGCACAACCCTAAGCTCTTTTTAACCTTCTTAAATAACATTCTCAGCCATTTTCAAACCCCTCCCAACAAAGCGTAACATTTTAGCCTGAAACTAGCTTATATTAGTTTTAGAAATTACAATAAAAATAAACCACACTGTACAATGTGTGCCACCTTGTACAATCCATGCATCTGGCTGCATTTGACAGAACCACCTTTCTGGTGTTATCCCTTCATTATGTGGCATCTGCCCCTCCCTTTCCTCCCCTCTTCTTCCTCTTTACATAAAAAAATCCCCAAAAAACAAATAAACAGAAACATTAAATACATAAAAAAAAACAAAACATGAAATACAACTGAAACAAATATTGGAGGCAACTGTATTGCAACCAGAGCAAAAGATTTCTTTTAAAAATGGATGCTAGTATAATTAGGGTCTGCAAGAAAAAGCGCTTATTGGGCTTTACTAATGTCACAGAATTAACAGCAGAGGTGGAATGTGTGAACACAAAACCTCATATGTTAGTGGTGGCAGTACATTTTCATATATTAAGGATGAGTCCCAATATGCCAGAAATTAGAGACCTGCATTTAGCTTGCACGAAGTGGAACACTCAGCAGCCCTGCTGTGTCTTTGAAGAGCAAAGACTCTTCTTTTGAAGAGTGAGGATGACACCTCACTCATTGCTCAGACAAAGAGAGGCTTTCTGGAGGCCATGCCTCTGCACTGTGCATTGAACCACTTGCTTTCCACACCCATCAGTAGCTTCAGGAGCCCAGAGAGACTAAAAACTTCTCCCCACATCATCAGAGCCACATTCACCTTCAAGCGCAATACAACAGTAGAAGGAATCCACTGAATGCTGGCAAAATGATCAGAGGCAGTAAGAAGAGACATACAATAGTGTCCTCGCAGATTCAGAATCAGAAAAAGGAATTTTCTGTAACATGCATCCCTTCCCGTCCTTACCACCACCCCTAAAAATAAATCACATAGCCATGTACACTCCTGCACAGTGGCTTTAATATGCTGAGTGATTAAAGGTGATGATGATGACTATGAGCCATACTATGCATCTTTAGAGGGTTTTCAGTTCAACACTGAGGGGGCCAAATGGGGCTACTGTGTATCTAAAATAGTTTAGTCTGATTAAAGGTGTAATTATATAGTTAGTCATAATAGCTGCCATACTTTAAAAGAAACCCACCTCTCCTTCAGGGGAAGGGAAGGAAATTATGCTACTTTATTCATTCAAACACACTCTCAGTTAAATTCAAATACAGCATGTGGACTAGATAAATACAGTGACACACAGCCACAAACACTTAGTAATCCAAGATAGAACAAGGAGATGAATCTCAACCTATAATCTTCGCAAAGGGAAACTAAATCTTATGATTAAGAGTTCTGTCATATCTGTGCAGGTATCAGTGGAGGCTGTGTGTTTTCTTCTCAGCTGTCATAAGAAATTCATGCTGATTTTAGGGCCTAAATATGAGCAAAGACATTGTGAACACAGGGTCTGACACGGAGCTTAAGAGATTTATGTGTTTATACAGTTAGCACGTATCTTCCATGGATATCCACACAGCAGATTTGCTCTATTATTGTTACTTTCAGCAAATCATCATTGTAGGTTTGCAGGAATAATGACTTTTGTCTAGAAGGGGTTTCCTTGGCTTAGGTCACCTTTCTGAGAGAAATAGGTGATCTCAAATAGCCTCTGCTATTCTAGTATAAGACAGGTTAGGGGAAGGTGATTTCTGTATATAGTTATACCTTTTGAACTAATGCTTCTGGTTAGACAGGAGAGAGGATGAAAAAGAAATGCACAATAGACAAGCTTTGGTTTTTCACCATATCTTTTTACTGACACTGCAAGTTCACATTTAAGACCACTGAAGCCATTTAGAGAACCTTGCCCAATGACTACTGCCTCGAGATCCTCCATGAGATCCAGTTTCCCAATGAGACAGACACAACCCAGACCTAGTTCACTTGGTCACAAAGGAGGGAAGGCACGGTCTACAAAACATCCTAATCCACAGCAGTCCTGACCCCCAAATGAAATGACAGAACCAGGCTGGATAAAATACACATCCCCTTTCAAGGGAAAAATACAGGGGAAGTATTTTATACTTTATACAGTACAGGAAAAGAAATTTGTTATCCTTGCCAATAAAGTTTCCAGCTACCCACATGGACACTTGTACACTCTCCGAAAAATCTTCCTCTGGAATAAAATACTTAGAGCATTTGGTGAGCACTGAACAAATCTATTGAGTTTCACTGTTTAACCTTCCTCCCTCACTTTTATTTATTCAGCACTGGTGTTAGAATTTTGAAATATTCTATATTTCAACAACTGAACATACATTCCCCACACTAATCATTCGATGAAAGAGAAGGCTGACCAGGACCCAGCTGAGGCATCACATTCCACATAATTTGTTAAATAACACGAAGATAAATCATCTTTATATGTGCACAGTTTTTAATCAGCATCCTTTGCCCAACACAGCTCAGTGGTCAAGTTCCAGGAACAATTTTGAGTCCTGTCATCTCATTTTTTTCCAAGCATTCTCTCAAATGATCCTGTAGTTAGATCATTGCACCTCCCTTGAGCTAGATTTCCATATCTTTTACATGCTATCTGCTATTCTTCAAGTTTTTACACACTTGATAAGGGAGCAGAAAAGACAATTGAAAATATACAAGAAAACATCTTGCATCAACAGAACTATACAAGAAAAAAGCCAACAGACTAAGACACACTTAAAGCAATAAAATTACAAAACACCACATAAAATAGTTTTATGGGAAAGGAGGATGAGAAAATATTCTTTTCCAGATTTCACACCATTTTCTTCAACCCCCCACACCCCAACTGGGTGAGGTAGGAAGCAAGAAAGTTTCTTGTTCCTTTTAATTTTGCCCTGAAATGTACTTTAAGTAATTGCAAGTGAGTGACACCTAGTGATGAACACAAATCTGATCATCCTCCACTCTCCCACACAGAGAAGATAAGCCAGCAAGCACCAACAGGTAACTCAGGAGTGGGTGTTTCAGGAGTGGGTGTTGAATCATGGGAACCTGACACTACTATGTTTCTCTCCCTTAAAAGCCAAATATCAAGTGAGCCAAGACCTAGAAACTTGGTGCACAGCTAAAAAGAATAAAAATAAAATGGCTAATCTGCCCAAACGAGAGATGGTGAAAACAGATCTAAATCATGACCTGCAAATTCACTTCTCCATTCTCTTTAAAACCAATCAGCTCTCTCTGGAAACACCAAGTTTTCCCAGACATCTCATTCTTAATTAAAAATATATATCCCAGAAGCAAACAGGAAGAATGGGTTTCTCATTAAATACAAAAATATCAACAGCTGTCTTAGAGACCAGTTACTGGTGTCTGTGGTGTTACAAATGCTGTCCTGTTGTAAGGATGTTAGAAGCTTGTCAAAGACTCTTATTTTGCCAGTAGTTCCAAAATTATTGCTCACAGAGCAGTTACTGGAAGTGAAGGGGAGGGGATCTAGTATGATTTCTGGTAGGGTTACAGGAAGGAAAAGTATGCTGCTATGCAAAGTAGCAACAACACAGTCCCCTGAAAGGGAAGCTGGAATAAAGACGCTGAGAAAACTGGTCTGATTTTTTAACACCATGACATGGGATAATCCTGTACATGGGAAGCTCACCCCAACCAAGAGATTTCCTTACTTAATGCATTTTTAAGAGCAGTCCAAAGTTCCAGACCTAAGAGAGTAAAATACAAAATCCTGTAGGAAAGGGAAGTGATTAATCTAGCACAGCCATTGCCGTTTTCACACACTTTGTGCTGTTTCATCTATTTCTGTCATGAACAGGATTGTCACTGGAAACTCAGGAGTAGCTCCTGCTTTAAAGACACAAAGTCTTTACATCATGATTAAAAGCCATCCAAGGACAGGAGTAAAAAAAAAAAAGAAATAATAAAAATCAGTGGGCAGAGAAACACATGCTCCAACTTGCAGACCTTGCTCTGCTCAGTAAACCCATGGCCATCTCCTTTTCTCTCCTCACAGATTCATGCGAGGTCAACCTTTTTTTTTTGTTGTTTTTTTTTGTTTTGTTAATCCTTCTGCAAACATTATGGAAAATCCAAAAGCCTGTAAAATTTAAAGCCATGAAATCCCAAGCTCTCTGGAAAACTAACGCAAGAGAGCCATCTACCATGCAAAGGCAGGACTGTCGGGGCTGGGGCAGCAAGGGCCGCCGCTGAAACTTATTTGAATGAACTTGACCCAGGTTGGCGGGCGGCCAGCGCCCGACGTCACCCCGTGACTTAACAGAACACAGTGTTCTTGGCACCCACACAAGTATGTGTTGAAATCCATGCTGGAGAAGGAGAGAGAGAGAAAAAAAAAAAAAGTCAGTGCATGTTTCAAATTAATAAAGGAAAATGGTAATGAAAAGGTAATAAAACGCAAAGGCAGCGTTAGATGTTTTTAATTGTATCTGCTGCATTTTCCCCCTGATTTATTAGTTTATTTATTACTGGTGCTCCCTTATGTACCAGAGGCTCGGCATACGGGTAGTTCTCCCCAGGACGAGCCCTTCCCTGTCCAAATCCCGTCCCACGCGCTCTCCCTCTCACCTCTATCTGTGCCCTACCTGGAAAATTCCAGTGCAGCACTCAGCCAGGCAGTGAGGGCAGACAGCGGCTGCGCTGCCAGGGCTGCCCCTGACTCACCCCCTCGCCCAGCCCTCCCCCAGAGGCAGCACAGCAGGCACCCCAAGCCTATAGGGGATGATTGGTGACACAGTTATGCCACTCACCAATGGACTGTGCTAACACCTTGTCACGAGATGACAAGCACACAAGTAGAAGCAGGACAAGCAAAATAAACTTAAGGAACCATGAACTCTATGTGCTTCCTCCACACACCATATTGCTATTACTTCCCTTTTCTGCATTTCCTCCCTCCCAGACTACCCCTCTTTCTCTCCAAAGCCAGGCCTCCAGCCCTTTTCCTTCTCACCAGTCACCTCTTATCTCACTGACGCCCTAGTCTCCTCTTCAGTGACTGATCAGGACACTTGACACCTGTCGGTGCAGGATCAAAACCAGTTCTCACACACCTGCTGAGGAGACTCTCCACAGTCACCTCTTCAGAGTCTGTACCTGCCACCAGCAAACACACCAGCATCTTGATGGCACAAGCCTCCAGTAATTCTTTACAGTCAGGCCATCACTCATGACAACAGGAACACGGATCCAGTTTCATCCTCATTACCTTCTGCACACACATCCCCAGCCTAGCACCCAGTCCATACCATTAGAGGAATGTATACGGAAATGGCAAGACAAAATTTCTCCCTACCTGAACAAACCCTGCTGCTTCCACCATTTCAGTGCAAACCTGAAAAGCCACATCAGTTACTGTGTTCCACGTATCCCTTCATCCATCAGCTGAGAGATGACAACGTGTCTGTCTAGTTACAGATTCTCTAAAAAAATATGCATCTAGCAGATGATCCACATCTCTGGCCAGTCCTTCCAACATCCTGAGCCCATGTTGTATGTGAAAGTTGCACTGATTATTTTTCACCCTATTACACACTTACAACTACAGAAATAAACCATCTGCTAACCAAAGAGACAGTAAAACTTGCATAGGAAGCAATTAGGCCCTTTCTTGAGTCCCTGTTCAGTATCACAGAATACTGTTTCAAAATGCCTTTTCTTCCACACAGAACTCTACTTATGCCTTTCAAATTAAAATAGTATTAGCTTCAATACTGTAACAGTAAGGAAAAGAATTCTGCTTTAATTCCCCAAGGGTGAAAAAAATTCATAAAGACCTCAAGTGTTTGTGTTTTGTGCATATAATTTCCTGATGCTCAAAATGCCATTTTTGAGTAACTGCATCCTAAAAAAAAAGGTCTAGAGAGATTAAAAAAATAATTCTTACACCCTTTTATTTTGCCTTACTGTGGGATATATATATCAAGAGCACATTCACATATGAAAAAATCCACAAATGCTAATCAGAACAAAGCAGAGAATAGAACTACTTGGAAAACGAGTAACTTGGAGCTCCCTATAAACAATATACAGTCTATTGACACAACCATGTATAAGTGAAAATTTTCACAGAGCAAAAGAAAAAACAGTGGACTCAGTTTCTAATGTCATCTTTTTACGGTCAGAGTCCAGATCCAAGAAGGCATAAGCAGCAGAGAAAGTGAATCCAGAGTTTGGCAAGTTACAGAAAGAAACAGCAGTCAAGTAAGAAATACGAAGATTGCTGATGACAAAAAGGACAGGGAATTCAAACGACACACAAATTTCCAGTGACATGCCTTGACTTGATAGTTATCTTTAAGAATCCCTACAGACAGAGCAGTTCATATTTATTTAACAAAGATGTGCTGGCATTCACACTGTACATTTCTAATGTCAAAGCAGCTGCCTGCCCATTCCCCTCCAAACACAGCTAGAAACACTACTCGTGCAGTAGAGATGGGGGGAAGATTTTCACAGAAGAGGGAAGCTCTTTGATAGTCTCATGTTTACAAAGGAGTTGACTGGGTTGTCCAGGAGGAAAAAGCCCTGCAGCAATCCTCATACTACATGCTTTGAATATACACAATTAAATTTGTCACAAAATTACAGATGAGTCTTCCGTGAAACTTTGAAAGCCTGCCCCAGTACCCTCGCCTCTCTCCTAATTGGGTTTGGCAAGGAGCATCAAGATACTGTTAAGTCTGAAAGTTTGCTCGAGAACCAGATCCACAGGTTAGAGAAGTTTTCTCGAGCCACTCCCAGCTGGCTAGTGGGCAAACCACAGAGAGACTGCCAGAGCCTCCAAGGAGGGCAAAGTTGAGGGCAGGATGTGACACACTTACCGCAATCACGCAGGCTGCTCGTCTTCCTAACACCCAGTGTGGTTTACTAAGCAAATGAACAGGACTGTTCGCTCAAAAAGGGTGAGATTAATTTTTTTATTGTTTTATTAAAGTCTATATTCACTAAAATTATTTGTTCTTACACCCTTCAAATCTGTGAATGGGATACGAAAAAAAAAGAAAAAAAAATTAGCTGGGATCTCTAACAATTAAAAGTTAAAGCAACAAGTTCTCATGTTTTGTAGCTGACCACAAAAGCCAGCAAGGCCATCCATTGCCCCTCTCTCTCCCCTAAACCACCTCATCTCTCTGGAACGTGATGTTCTGTCATATTTTCATTTGCAGTTTAGGGAATCTCAAGTGATTGCATGCAATTAGCTGCACCAGGACCAAAATCAGAGTAAGACATTCCCTGACTTTGGTCTATACTGTTTGAATTAAAACTTTCAACTGAAGCATGTTATGTTTTTATTTATCATACAAAAGAAAACCCCACCTATCCACAAGTTTAATAGTAAAATCCCATTTTCAAAGCACAGCTGAATCCTGAGCCATCTCTAACTATGTTCAACTATGTACATATGAAAGCAACCACAACAGCACACAACTACAGCTAATTACATACCCGCCAGGTAGGAAAAAAATGTAGGTAAGAGGGATACTTTTATTTTCTTAAATACAACACTGCCATTTTAAATGAATGACAACTATCAGATAGGTCATCCTCCTTAAAAACAAGTGTAAGCAAGACTGAGATACCAAAAAAGCACAGAAATATCATGCAGTTCCGTTAGCATGCCAAGTTACTGACTTGAGAGGTGGGTCATTTGCTAATAAAGTGAAGAGTACTTATTGTCTGTAATGTTGCAGAACCTGACAATCTAACACACTTGCCTACTTTCTCCTCACCCCTTTTTAAACATAGTTAAAATACCCATTTGGAGGGTCAGAGAAAAGAATCTAGGACATATCCATAACAAGAGTGAGTTGTTAAGTGCAGAAGCGACACAAAAACATTACTTCAGAGCAGCAGGAAGTGCAGTAGCACATGACAGATACAATCAAATCCATAGGTGAGTAAACCCAGGATAATGCCACAATTAGGCTGGTGTTGCACTTCAGCTGCTGCAACATTTAAACAAGAAGCATTTTATTTCTATTGCTTTTTTATGACACCTGATCTGTCAGTCCTCACAACACTTTGGTCTGGAAATGACTTATTACCAGATGAAATGCACAGAAAATGAGTGAAAGGAAAAAATGTCAAGCTACCTACAGGGCAACACAACAGGATTTATGTGATGTGTGGTTACAATAAATACAGGCCGAGGCAAACAAATTGCACCTATGTATACAAAACTCAAGACCTTTCAATTTATTAAATAGAAGTTATTACTGTTTGCAGGAAAGGAGGTGATGCTCCTTGCCAGCTACATATGGCAACATATTTCTAGATGCTTGTTTTTATTTTTACCAATTACAGTTTAGGATTGATGTGTATATGTATGTGTTTTCTTTTTCAAAAGCTAGTGCAGGTTGAGGTATTTTCCTAAAAACAAACATACACACCTGTAGTAGTGACCACATTTTAACCACAGAAACAAAGTGATACAACCCATCAGGATTCTACAGTTTCACAATGTTAAAACAGATTTGTACTCACATCTTACTTAAGTAAAATGTCAAACTGGTGTCTTCAGTCTTAATTTCATCCTTATGTACTGCTAATTCTTTAAGTCCATAAAGACACTTTAATCTTATGTTTCTGCTTCATTATGGACTAGTTTGTCCTCTGTGTGGTCTTTCAAAGTTTTAGCAAGTATTGATTTTCCACAGCACAGTTTCTTGTCTTTCCAACACTACGTAGTTAAGCTCATAAAACCAAACAAAAGAATTCCTTTGTAACTTTTTCCAGCATTGTTTGTTTAGATTTCTACGCATGCAATTAGTCTAGTTTCACGTAGCAGAAATTAAAACACTATTCTTGCTAGAAACTGCAGAGACTGGGACTAATGCCTGCTAGAGAGACTGAGGCACCAGGTACAAAGCTTCAGTTTCACTAAACAGAAAGAACCGATCAGATTTGCTGCTCATTTTAGATGCAAGCAGTAAACCAAGGCTTCCTTTTGCTTTAATCCCATCCACACTGGCATAATGCCACATAAGATAACATGTTAACAAGGCTCTAGAAGCTGAGGACTTAAACACACAATAAAGCAGCAATTAAAAAATTGTGGAGATGAAGGAAACCAAGTGAGAACAGCAGGAACGAGTCAGGCTGGAGACTTGTTGAACTCAGCATCCTATCTGGGACAGTGGCCCGTGTGAGGTGCAAAAAGCAAAGAAGCACAAAGCAAGTGAATGCTTCTTCCCTGCTACACTCCTGAGGAGTGAGGTGACCTGCAACTCCAGAACTACCCAAGGGAGCCTCATTTGAATTACTAGGTAATTAGAATTTTCTCCAGAAAAAAAATCCAATCACTTTTAAACCGAACTCTGCAGAATTCTGGTAATATTGTAGAATTTCTTATATTCTAATTAACCTTTTTAATGTCAGCAAAGAAAGTCACTGGAAGGGACCACAGGTAGGTTACCAGCCACAGAATTCTGATTAAGCCCTTGTGGTTAATTATTGCTGCAACATCTAAAGAAGTCTCAGAAAAGATAATGAGTGCTATGCTGAGAACTGTACCAAAATGTACAAAAAGAAGTGGGAACCTCTGTTCAGTGAATTTGTTGCAGATAACAAGCATAAGCAATGAAGCGCATTTTTAAAGAGTCACAGTGCTGATCAAAAAAAAATACATTGAAAGATATTTTTCTGCCAGTTCAACCTTATAATACTACCAACACTCAGGGATCTCCTTTAGAACATTTCATTCATTCATTCCAGTTCATTCCAGATCAGGAAAACACAAGCATCTTTCTTCTTTTTCAAAAACAGAGTTAGTGCTGCTAATAAGCAGATGGAGAAATTTTTACAATTACTGGCTGCAAGTCTTACAAAAATTAAATCCATTTGCTGTTCTTCCACTTAAAATGCATGGCAACAAAGCAACAGAAATTAGCATTCAGTGGTCTCTTAAATCATCCCTCCCTGCTCAAAATGTGAAAATAAGCCACCACACATTATATCACCAGCAGTCTTACTTTTTCAGCTCTATGATGACGACAAGGATCATGGCTGTGTCAAAGGCGAATGACTATTGTCTGCATTATTACTTTTGACTGTTCAGAGCATCTGGAGCACGCAAGGCAGAGAGAAAACGTCCACCACCACTTTCCAAAATCCTTACAAATTAATTGATGGCAATTAACAGCTGACTAGTATTTGAAAACCCTGCAACTCACATGCAGAGGATGTAAAAAGTTTTGTTTCTTCACAACTAAATTTTTGAAGTCATGAGCAACTTCTGCATTAAAAGTGCAGAAATGCTCAAAGTAGCTGCAAAATTATACATACAACAAAAAATTACGCTGGCTGCTTTATAATAAGATAGTGCAACTCCTCCCCCTCAAATCTGTCATTCTTGCCTTCAAAAAGAAGGCCTTCTTGCCTTCTGAGTTGTACCACAGAAGTGTGGCATAGAAATTATGTTGCCTTCCAATTCTCTATAAAATCATGTCCTAGTTTTCTTTTCCATCATATTTCCATTATTTACTTCCCATTATTTCCCAAATTATGATTTCTTCTACTTACCTCCCAAAAACAAACTATTATAACAAAAAATTATACTCAGCATCCACAAGGATGGTACACTAAGGAGATACGTGAAATATTTTTCACTTAGAGTTGTTAAAGTGATGAATCAACTCAGCATCTACATTATCAACATGAGTGATTGATACACTCAGGTTTTCTTTCTTTTTTTTTAACACTGGAGAAACCAAACCAGAGATTTTGCCACAGATTTTTCCTCTGAGTTCATTAGATTTGAGAAGCCATCAATATGTATCGGTATCATTTATCTAGAATTGTAAAGCCATGCAAAAAGAAAAAAAAAAGAATTCTCTGCCCTGTTCTGATGCCCACTTAACTACCTTTTTCCACTACAACTGCTGTGGTTAGTGGAAAGTTTTTTCAGATGAGAAAAGCATCACAGATTCTTTAAATTGTAAATAATGTAAGCCACATGTCAAAAAAAATGTAACTAACAAACCTAGCTCTACTGTTTGCACAGGAAAACTAGACTCAAGTGCATATAAAGGTTATAAAGTAGAGGGGAATAATCACCCTCCTGGCATTTGTTTCAGACTTGTTTCATGTAAAAACATTGGTTTTGTTGATGTTCAAACTGACAGACTTATCTATTGTCTGGCTCATTGTTTTTTAGCCATGAGAACGGCAATTATGTCCTATTTTATTTCCTCAACCTAAATTTGCACCCTTCAGAAAGTCTACTTAACCTGATATTTCTTAATCGATCCTTCCACCTATAAACTATTCAGGAGAAAATAAATCTTTCTCTCCTCCTCCTCCAGTTACTGCAGACTGAGGCTGATGAGAGTTTCTTAGTCTGAAGAGATGCTTTGGCCCTTTCTTTTTAAACCAGTAAGCAAACACCATACAAAAACTCTTATATCGTTCCAACACACCACAAATATCTCACATTATAAGGATTCATCTGTTGAGTTTCATAAAGGAGGAAAAAATAAGTCAAAGCTTCTGTAATGTGTCCTGGTATACAGCGATACAATTTAGTTTTACAAGCAGCTATGTAAAATGGTTACATTACTGTCCATAATATTAATTCTTTTCTCTGTCTGCACGTCTGCAAAGAATTTGCCAAAAGGCAACATGATGCTTTATCTGCAACTGTCACAAATAAAAGGTCTTTTTTCACATTCTGCCTTTAAACAGATAATGCATTATTAGATTCAGGTATTTAATTATTTATTCTTTTTATACAAATAGTTATACTGTTTTCCCATTCCAAAAGATACTGAAGTGCTTCATATCCTAGACAAATCACATTATTACTGGAACATACCAGATTCACAACTTGGCAAGACCAATATTTTTTTTACTTTCATGATGCTTCAATGTACTTCAACAAATGTTTACGCTAAAAAAACCCGCAACATAGTGCTTTTCCATTTAGTCATAAAAATTAAAGATTTAAATTAAAAAAAAACACACCAAAAAAAACCAAACCGTAAACAAAAAAAGCCCACACTTACCTTCACACTTCTCCCTCACCTAATCAAACAAATCAAAGAAACTTCAATCTGTGACACTCACTCCAGGAAAGCTAAACTGCTCTCTAGACAAGTCTGGCTAGAGCCATCACCCTCTACAAAATCCATGCTGTCTCAAAAGCTCCTCTCCTTCCCTATGCCCGTACAGAAAGCTTTATTAAAAACATGAGGTAAGCATAAACTAGGCTACTTGAAAGAACACCCTGCAGAAGCCACCCAGAGCAGCAGGTGGTAGAGAACTACAGCTACAAAGGGTATCCACTGCACTGACCAAGTGGAGACTCATTTGCAACATTGTCTTTTGGTATGTGACTTCTCAATTGCTCTGCAAAGGAAGCACCGAGGGTGGTGATGGTAAAAAGGACAAAAATCATACATGCTGAAAAGCCCACAGCACACAAACATGGGAATAGCTGTAGGGGAGTCTACCAAGGACCATTCTACCCCCCTACTTTTGTCTCTAACTATGATTAATGTCAGATGTTTAGGGAAGAGTTTAAAACAGGACAAGCATGCAGCAGGGTTGCTACAGAAGAGTCTTCCCAATCCCACTTTGTGGCTACAACTAGAGGCAAGATCTTTGTATTTAATTCTTAACAGATTTGTCTTGTCGTTCTTGAGTTTGTCCAGTTAGTCTTGAACCCATGTAATCTTTCAGCATCTGTGTCATTCTGTGACAAGTTCAGCAGCTCATATCAGCTCAATGAATGAACTCCATTTTAATGCTCAATCAACCTGCTAGTTTCACTTGATGCCCCACGAAACAGCGCTCAGTCATTCCGTTTACTTCTTATCTATTTATGAGGCATGGATTTCTTTCATGCCCTCTCCATAGCAATCTCTTTATGAGGTTGAAGATTTCTATTCTGTAGAAGATTTTGCTCCTCCCAACTTGCTCTGAAGCTTTTCGAGTTCCACTGCACCTTCTTTCTTATGAATAGAAAGACCAAAGCTACTATCCACAAGTACATTTTGTGTGCAAGCTAAGGGATTCTTAAAAGCTGTGGTGTTGTTAGAAGCCTTTCAGAGTATTTAAAACCCAGAACAAACCTCAACCCTTCTCATATATGACTATTTAGGTCAGGATGATGCTCTGCTCATCATGTCTGCCTTCACTGACAGTTGACAGTTCTAGTCTGGTTTTCTCACTTAGCTTGAATGTTCCCTTTCCCATGCAAAGGAAGGTGTCAAGGTGTCTGCAAAACAGCAACAAGTTTGCCGCAACTTGCTTCTAAAGAGTTGCAACCAGATGAGAGTACTTGATGGCACAGGACTAAAATGTTGCATTAGGCAAGACAGAACCAGTGAACTGACACCAAGCAATGGCCAGGTGAAGGTGAATGGGGACAAGAGAATGAAATAGTGACTGTGCTGAGAAGAGACAGAGTGGGAGGAGAACGACTGGGACTGAGTCAAAAAGAATGCCACTGTGCTGGGACTGAGCAGTGAATCAACAGCCATGTGCAACAGCTTCTCCATGTGTCCAGGAAGTTGGAATAACAAAGCTTGGCTGAAGTTGTGAGTAGTGGGAAAGATATCATATGAAGTAACAATTTCATAGCATATTTCCAGAGAGATTGAGGACAAAGATAAACCAGCAGGTAGTCAAGGCTGTTGCCCTCATGTGAAGGCAAATAATGTTATCCTAAGGAGGATAAAAAGGGATGGAGCAGCTGGCCTAGACACAAGAATGTGCTAATAGATTCCTACAGAGCAGGCAAAACCCTTTTTAACACACTTTAACATATTATAGCTATGGAGTTAGAGAACATCTCCACAGAAAGGGTTAATCAGTCACCAGGGTTGTTAGTCTGGAACATGAGTGTCCTGATAACAAAAGAACTGTAAATCTGAACTGTCATCTACAGATGATTCAGACATTTGTATAGAAACTACTTATCACAGAACATGACACAGACCCTGACAAACTGGATATGAGAGGCATTACATTTTCATACCATTCCCATCCCTTCTTATTGTTCCCAAGAAAGTCAACCCCTCGCCCAACAACATTTCATACCTCCAAATTTCTCAAGTTCTATTATACATAGTCTCAGTTTTATTCCATTTGTTCTGCGCTTCTCTTATCTATCCAACACACTTCCATGCTGCAAGGGAGCCAGGAACAAAAGTCATGTTCCCCATACCTTACCATCAAACTGCATTCTTTACAAACTAAACATACAGTGCCATGACTTAAAAAAAAAAAAAAAAAAAAAAAAAAAAAAAAAAAAAAACAAATGAACAACAAAACAAAACCCCACATAACTGACTTTTTCCATACATAGCTGTGGAGGTAGCTTCACCCATTAAAGAGAGATACACAGCAGCGTCATCCATTAAAGAGAAACATACCGGGAAAAACCTCAGGGGCTTTTAATAACCCTGAGGTTAGTTCAGAATTCTCTCTAAACTTTGGTCTTCCTGGGTTTTCTAAGGTACTCTAAATTTACTACTAGATCTTCACAATGCAGCAGATTCTACAAAGAGCTACACACTGACTCTTACTACAAAAGAACTTTTCTGTTTTGGTGGAAATTGACAAGGAATTCATTAGAAGGGAAAGCCTAAATACAAGGTTAGTTGGATGATTTTGGTACACTTCATCCTTTACTTGTTCTATCAGGAATTGGATGACCTTGGACATTTAGGTGTCTTATTTTTACTTATAAGCCATTTTATAGGCAGATTACACATGCATTTTTTTTTTGAGACAGACATATGGATGCCTTTCTTATACTGCTGCCACAAACCTCAATACCAGTAAAATTCAGTTGTGAAAAGATGGAAGCTGCAACTGCACTAGGAATCTTGAAATGACATGCAATGCTTTTTTTTTCCCCACAACTGGTTGCAACAAACATCCTTGGTAGTAAAAGAAAACTTTACTTTCCCCAATAAATTAGGTCCCTTTCCTGATGCCATGAACTAACAAAATGGGTGACAGAACCAGCCGCTAAAAGACCATAAAATTGTTTTTAAAGCACCGTGACAACCCACAAGAAAGACTGAACCAAAGGCTTTTAGAGAATTCAAGCCATTAACCAATCTATTATTTTCAGGTCTCCTTCCAGAAGTACAGTATTTAGAAAGCACATTTATAAGAAAAAGAAATTATTAAGAACTGGTCCTATGTATCCCATTAAAGTTCTCTTCCACCATTTCTTAAAAATGAATTTCCAACAAATTCAAATCAAGGTCTCCCCTCCAATTTATCCTGAAGACTCCTGAGATCGTTTGGAAGACAAAGTCAGACAAATCAAAACTCAGCAGCTTTCTCACTGCGCTCATGACCCTTTGCAGAACGCAAAACTATTAGCAAATTATCCATAATAGCAAGCAACAGAAAGCCTCATCAGAGGTGAGTAAACCAGCAAGACAAAAGCCTTTAACTTTATATTAATGTTGTTAATTCTTTTGGTTTTATCCTCTCTCTCCTTTCAAAGGAGAGCACTGCACTCTCAGCAGCGCATGCTCCACTCATCCCTGTAGCCTCTTCTGCTGCAGCACCAGGCAATCCACCAACAGGAGACAGACAAGACCCTCTTTTCTTTGCTTCATCTCTTTAGATGGGGGTCAGGGCCCTGACAGGGCAAACATATCCTGCTTTGCTTCTCCCCGTTACTCCTGAAGATCCTCTGTGGTGCTGTCAAGACCCAGAGAGGTGCCAGACCTGAGGAAATGCAGATGCCTTGTGTGGCATGCAGCTGCAGGAAAGCTAACACAGGCCTCTTGAATCTTGTTTAAAACACCAGGCAGACTTGGGGAGGGATGTGGGAAGACCACAAAGAGAGGGGCATTCAATACATGGATGCCAAGATAGCAATGCTGTCAGCTGCGCTTAAAGTTGTTGCTCTCCAGAGCTGCGGAAGAAAGAATATGGGGCTCAGCTGAAGCCTTAAATTAAACAAAGCAGAGGGGTTGGATTAGCATTCACAAACAGCCTGGTGCTTCAAACAACATAAAAACACACTCTGGGAATGACAGCTTAAGGCAGCAAGGTCTAAAGTCTGTTTATGTCACTGTCATAGGTACTGTGATCCGTCAGATTTCATACGTCCAGAATGTGATACACAGAAATCTCTGCTAAACTTAGTTAATAACTAATCCAGGAATTTCACAAACTAGGCACAAAGAAGCACAGCTACCTCAGTGACACTGTGGAATCACCTACAAAAGCACCTGTATGCATGAAAACTGTGATCAAAGATGCTTCCTTCAAAATGGGCATCACAGACTTCAGGCATTTTTACATCACGAAAAACACATGTAACATGTACAAGACAGTCATACACTGTGTCCTTGAGGAAGATAATGAACCAATTCAGCCACACTGACATTTGAACCCCTGTGTCCCAGAATTATAAAGAAAAATAGTCCCAAGATAATTTAAACCATCAAAGCAAGGAATATCTGAGCCACCTAGATATTAGCTGAACTACTGTCATCAGTCCTGTTTTAAACTTAATGGGGTCACTGTTTAACTACAGACTGAAAAATAAAGCTAGTTATAACACAAATAGCTATAGCGCACTCAGAAACATGCTGTTTCCAATTCTGATAATCTGGCCAAATCATGGAAACAGAAAGCTGAGGGGGGGCATATTGTCTGTGACTAAGGGAAAAAAAAGCTTCAAGGCTTGACTCCTGTATCAGAAGATGCAGAGACATCCCTGCAGCCAGGATGCAGCAGAAAGCAGCTGGTGTACAGGTTCAATTTTGCCTGGCCATTCAAGTGTAAATCCTTTCACTTTGCAGGCATGAATGCAAAAGGTGTCTGTTTCTGTACCACTACTGACTTGCAATCTGCTGACCTGGAGGTCTTGCCTAAAAGGCCCAGCTGAAGAGGCCAGTTCTACCCAGAAATATAGGGTTCCTGGTTTTGGAAAGACAAGGAGGAGAGACACAGGGAAGGGAGAAGGATGCTGCCCAGATAGGTTATGTTGTCTTCCTCCTTCAAGTTTTCCAGGATCCAACTAGATAAAGCCCTAAGCAACCTTGTCTGACCTTGTATCTGAGACTGTCTTGTGAAGTTTGAACTGGAGAAATCTGGAAATTGTTTCCAATCGGAATTATTCCATAAATTACACATTTAGAAAAAATTGGAAGCTTGTGGGTATTTTGTATATACTCTAATACACTTCCTTCAGCAATGAACTGACAAAATTAAGTGCTTGCAATAACACAGTCATATCATCACCCTTTATCCATGTTAAGTCATCAGTCTGACAGGATGACACAAATTCCATTTGCCATAACAATGATTCCCTACCTTCAGATAACCTGTTTTAAATTCTGTTACACAACCATAGTTCTAGACTAAATTCTAATTACCAAGCCAATGTTAGTTATAATTACCATTATAATGGATCAAGAAAGCCAGGACACAAAAGCAAGTCCAGAAATAACAGCAAATCTTGGCCTGCTCATCTTTTAGTGATCTCTTCAGAATTTCATGAAGTATGTTGAATCCCCCCCAGTGTAATGCCACAGAAGGACAGAATTGTTTTGAGGGCTTTTTTTTTTAAGAGCCAGGTAAAAACAGTAATAAATCCACAAACTGAACAACTGAATGAACCTTAATTTGAAAGATCAGAACGCCTCAGGTAAAAGACACAGACCTACATATATCCATGCAGGAAGGACTTCTAAAATAATGTGTTCTTCACTCAGAGAAAACCCCAAAATAAACCTTTTGCACGACATTAAAATAAGTTTTGCACATCATTCAGTATCACATCAGATGATCCACTGTCAGGGCACACAGACTGCAGCACAATAGAGAGCTGAGAATGTGGTAGGGATTTATTAAAGAGTTTTGAAACACATAACACATGGCAAATCTCTTTTTCAGTTGTCTGTCTTCATTCAGCATAACAGTTTGGAGATATTACCATTCTGTGTATTCCAGTCCCTACCAGGTGCCTATGAGAGAGCTGGAAAGGGACTTCTTACAAGGTCAAGACTACCTTCTTACAAGGTAGCAATAGGGCAAGGAGGAATGGCTTTAAATGGAATCAGAGCACCTTCAGATTAGATATTAGGGAGAAAATCTTTACTGTGAGGGTGGTGAGACACTGGAAAAAGTTGCCTAGAAAAGCTGTGGGTCTATCACCTCTGGAAGTGTTTAAGGCCAGGTTGGATGGAGCTTTGAGCAACCTGGTCTAGTGAAAGGTGATGCCTATGTCAGGGGTTTGAAACCAGATGATCTTTAATTTTCCTTCCAAGCTAAATCATTCTATGGTTCTAAGATTCAAAGGGAACAAGCTCTTAACCATGTGACTTTTTGATAAATTTTTACCCAAACCAGAAGTTAAGATCAGCAGACAAGTGTCTACTGCACTTATTAGTGTGCTGTGCAAATAAAGAGGATCTGCTGTAACCAGTTAAGCTTTATTCATGCTACATAGCAAATACATAAGACAAATTTCTCCCACCATCCTGGGATAAACCTCACTTGCTCCCCATGTAAAGCAAGCAAATCTGGCTATCCATCAGAAACTGATAAAGTGGATTTACCAGAAAGGACATAAAGAAAAGACCATACTCTTGTAAGATACCAAAATTATTTACTCCATACAAATGCTGGCCTACTTTAAGGGATTTAGTGTTTTGAGGAAGGGTTCAAGTGGGGAAGATGATGCCACTCAGTGCACAGAGCCAGAGAAAGTTCCCAGTTTCAGAGGTAATGTGGAAGGAGAGTGGAATTTACCTACAGGAGCACACATTTTCATTTAATTCCTAGCATTTAAATATTTATAAGTTTAAAATAATTCACAGATAAGCAGTTCTTACAAAATATGGAACTTGAGCTCACAAGACAAAAAGTCTCTTAACAAACATATCAAAACTTATCTTATCAAACTTATCAAAAGATAAGTTTGCCAAAAAGCAGTCACTACCAGTGCATAAAAATATGGAGTTTTTCAATTTTGAAGTGATTGCATGGTGCTCTTTTGGAAAACATGTATGCTGAAAAACTAACATTAATGGTTAATCTTTATCTTAGTACTATATTCTCCAAGAAAAAAGTTCCCCTAGGTATCCACCACTGGTAACTGGAAATCAAGGAACTCTAAGAATAAAACCATCTGGGGTCACCTTGTCAGATCTTTGTCCTGCATCATCTTTAGCAAAAATTCAACCACTTATATGTCAAATGAAAGCTAACATAAAATAACTCACTCATCCCCTAAAAATAGCTAAAGGAAAGCAAAGCATGGTCCTGTCATATCTAGCACATGCTTCCTTCAAAAATTCTGAAGACAAAAATTAGCTGCTACCACAAGGCCAGCTTCAACTTGCCTTCCTCATTATCCTCTGTCA
Organism: Peucedramus taeniatus; assembly: GCA_013400575.1. Classification (NCBI taxonomy): domain Eukaryota; kingdom Metazoa; phylum Chordata; class Aves; order Passeriformes; family Fringillidae; genus Peucedramus; species Peucedramus taeniatus. Next base: position 33,298 of record WBNO01009055.1, read on the forward strand.
AGCAGCTTTACACACCAGAAGTGGATAGCTGATAGGAAAGACAGAGCACAGGGACTTGGAACATAAACTGAGTCGTGCCTGCAGCTTTACAGCCTAGAGATAAGCAGGAGTTTTATCTTCCAACCAAAACAATACGTGAAGCTTTTCTATGCAGTTAATATCATTGAATAGAAGTAATTTTAAAATTAGATATATTAGTATATAAGGGAGTAGGAGAAGAGATTTCCCAGTAGAAATATAATACACTCCTACCGAGAGTAAATACTACCATAAAGATATTTTGGCAGTAATCCCAAACCTCCAGAACCTCTTGGTATTTGGCATATTTTGAAGTGGCGTAAAAGAAATTTCATGGTCTTTTGATTATCCACACACTCCATTAGATTCTAGATATTTAGTAAATACCACAAAAATGATGATATATCAACATTTGGCTTTTTTTTCCCTTCCCTCACCATGAACTAGGCCACAAAATTAACAGGCCTTTTAAAAGAATAGTCATACAGCAAATGACCTCCTATAGTGAATAGTGCTTTTCTATTCTCTCTTGGAAACCTCTCAGCTTGCCTGCAGTTTTTTTCTAGCAGTTTTTCCCTTGGAAAACAGCATATCCCAAGTAAAGCAAAACAAAGACTGCAGCAGGCAGAGCAATCACTGGGGATTTACCCTTCTGCATACACTGAATTCCCAGAAGAAAGTTTTCTGGTGAGGGTGACCACCCAGCAAAATTCCCATAGTGTGGCATTCCAGCTGGGATGGGGGAAGAGGAAATCTGTATGGACAATCTCAGTTTCCCAATGTACTCATATATTTTGTACTAGCATAACTGCTCTGGTTAGATTTAAAAACTTTTTATTACAGTATGGTTGCATCGCAAAAAACCCTCTCATGAGCATCATTAACATGAACGTGTCTCATAACGTTTATCCAGCTTTCCATGTACACTGGGATAAGTCATGCTGGTGTAATAAAAACAGGACAACTTTTACCACTTGCATAAATCTCAATTCTGTTTTCACAGCTTTATGCAGACCATGCAGCCTCTTCTGATGCTGCAGCCTGGGACTTTGGCTATATAAAATAAGTTCTTCAAAACTTGAAAACACTTGCTGAACTCTGAGCTACAGGTGCTAGAGTGTGACTGACACTCTACAGGAGCCTGGCAAGTGCCAGGTCACACATGTTGCCACAGCCAGACCCACTGCTTCACAGAATCACAGAATCAATTAGGTTGGAAAAGACTCCAAGATCATCGAGTTCAACCTATGACCAAACATCATGTTCAAATAGACTGAGTGCCATATCCAGTTTTTCATTAAACATCTTCAGGGATGGTGACTCCACCACCTTCCTGGGCAACCCCTACCAATGTCTGATCACTCTTTCTGTGAATAAATTCTTCCTGATGTCCAACCTGAGCCTCCCTTGGCACATATGAGGCTAATTTCTTTTATCCCCTCACTTGTCACCTGGGAGAAGAGTCCGACCCCACCTGGCTATGGCCTCCTTTCGGATGGCTGTAGAGAGTGATGAGGTCTCCAGTGAGCCTCCTGTTCTCCAGACTAAACACCCCCTGCTCTCTCAGCCGCTCCTCATCACACTTGTGCTCCAGACCCTTTCCTGGACTCACTCCAGCCCTTCAATGTCCTTCTTGTGGTGAGGGGCCACGGACAGAGCCACCGTCCCACCCTCCGGCCCCAGCCAGGCAGCAGCACCTGCCATGGGGCTGATTCCCGGGAAACTGGAGGCTGCTCTCCCTCCTGTGTGAGCAGGACTCCCTGTCACACTCACTCGCGAGCATTTTAATAGAATCGAAGCATAAACGAGTTTCAACAAGGCTTTAATCCGCTTCGCTAACAGCCCTGCCCGTGGCCGCCGCCGGCCGAGGTTCCCGGGCCTGCGCTGCCCTCTGCCGGGCTGCTGCAGCTCCAGCACGGATCCGCGGTGGATCTGCTCCCGCCGCTCCCACACCTCCTCCNTGCCGGCGCGGGCCTCCCCGGGGCGGCACCAGCCCCCAGCCCCGGAGAGGGTAAATCACAGACTGACAGAGTAAGTTAGGTTCGAAAAGACCTCCGAGATCATCGAATCCAGCCTCTGAACAAACACCACCACCACGTCAACTGGACCAGGCACTAAGCACCAGGTCCAGTCTTTGCCTGAACACCTCCAGGGACAGTGACCCTGTGCAGCCCACTTCAAATGTTACTTTAGCCTACGGTAGCATCACATCTCGAGTCTTTTCACACAGGTCAGTTCACTGTAAGATACTAAATAAACATCTATAGTTGACACAGAATGCTTCTTCAGAAATAAACTTACATTTTCTGCAGTAAAAGAAAAAAAAAGCTACCCTATCTTAGCCAGTAATATTCTGCTTTCCTTTTCTGGAGTTCAGCAATCCTCATCACTGAAAAGGGAGTCCTGCATCCTTTACTTCATCATGCTCTATTCCCAACACCTGGGTTTTTAGAGAGTCACAGCCTCAAAGTACTAAAGAGAAATAGAAGTGGTCTCTCACC
>WBNO01009056.1:0-23377 GCA_013400575.1 Peucedramus taeniatus
ATTTATTATATAAATATTTAATTATACATAATAATATATATGTTTATAATATTCCATTAGGAAATTTTAATATATTTATAAATGTATTTTATAAAGATATAAAAATATATGCAGATATATAAAAATATAAAAGTATAAATATATCTAAATATATACAAATATATGAATGTATAATATATAAAAATATATATACAACTATATAAATATATATATTATATAAATTTTAAGCTTCTCACCAGAGACTTTAAGGAATTTGGGTGCCAGTGAGGAATATCTGGGGATGCAGATGGACACAAGCACCTGAGTGTTGTCAGCTGGTACAGAAACAGGGACAAGAAATCACTAAATTGAGATTTTTATCCTTTGGAAAGAGAACAGGATGGGTTTCATTAACAGGGAAGGAGCCTGGATGGCTTCACTGAGCTCAGCAGGAAGGGACAGTGGCTGAAAGCAAAGGAAACTTCTGCTGGCTTGAAGCACTTTAATTTTTATCCCATAAACAATTCCAATGACAAAAGCTATGTAATAGCTTTTTTATGATAATTATGTCTATTTGTTTGGTCTCTTACCAGATCATTAAAGCTACTGAGGTTGCTGGAGAGGTTTTTGTTGTTGTTGTTGTTGTTTTTTTTTTTTTTAACTGTTTAACTGTTTTTATTTGATTACTGGAGTTTAGTGATGATAAAGATTTATAAGCAGCCAAGAAAAGCTATTTTTAAAAAGCTTTTCTTCTGAATTTCAACAGTCCCTTCCTCTGGAAATAGTTTCAGTGACAGTTTTTTCTTTATTAAAAAGAAGTAAACAATACCAGAGAAAATAGAAAATATTTATCTAGAAAATATTATCTAGAAAACATCACAAAGAAAAATAAGGTTTTTTCCCCCACAATATTGCAGGGAACTGGGGAAGGCAAGCAGAAAGAAAAACATTTTAGCAGTGAGGTCTGGCACAAATTCAAGCATAAATTTCCTTCATGCATTGGGAATGCAGGATCAGGGATGAAATTAAGAACAACTTTGTTCTGCCCTAAAATTCACCTTGCTTGGCACGGGCTTGGTGTTGTAAAGCCAGGGGGTGGGTGGGTGGAGAAGGGGAAGGGATGGAAAATACAGACACATCAAAGTTCTTCCACCAGAGCTCTGAACTCAAGTTTCCAACCCCAGCTCCAGCAGAGCAGAGCCCAAGGGCTGGTTCAAAGAAACCAAATTCTGAGACACCTCCTAGAGCAAAACCTTCACCTTTTGGTAGCTTCAGGAATCAAAATATGACAGAAAAACCTCAATTGATTGACCTGCAAACTCCTTTAAACACACAATTTGAGGTTTTTTCCAATTGTTTTCTGAGTCTGAGCAGTTTTCTGCAGCTCACTGAGTCCAGCAGCAGCATTTGCCACCTGCACTGAGATTCTCAGGGATTTCATTGCAATCCCATGCACATATCCCTGCAGCTTTGGCATCAATTCCTCCACTATCACTTCCATGTTATTTATTGGACCTGCTTAAACTTTTTATTTCCTAAAAAGTTTTTAAAGAGGTGTTCTAGGCACTGCTTGGTGTGCTCTGAATGCTGTGGGTTTAGATTTAGACAGACATTTACATAATTCTTCAAACTGGGCTTCCATGAGCCATTAAATATCATTTATCTGCACGTGACTCTCTTGTTTTCCAAAGTCTCAATCACATCTATGTGCAATTTGATTTTCAGGTAGCAGAAGTTCCTATAATTTATTTCCTTCCATATAAAACTTTCATTTACATTTTTAATACCGCAGATTTTGCAGAAATTAATTTAAAATGTTACATGTTTTAGATCACTGTTGTTTAAAAAGGAACATGCTGTTTTGGGGTATTTTTTGAGGTTATTTATACAGAAATATTGTATATAACCAGTTATTTCTTCACTGAGGTGACTTTACAGGGGCTACATTGTCAGAATCACAGGACTCTGCTGTGGTTTGACACAACCCTGGATCAAACACTGGAAATTTGTCCTCTGCTCAGACACAAACCACGCCATGAAAGGCAATCCCACACAAAATGTTCACCTGAAAAACTGCTGGGGATTTTTTTCTCTACTGTCTTCATAAAAAAACCCACAAAGTATCAGTCAATAAAAGCAGCAAGTGGGTGTTTTTTTCGGGTTCTTTTAATAAAAACAGCAGCTCTTGAGAGCTAGAGGAATGCCAATGTTTATCCCTACTGTGATTAAAAATAAAAAAAAATCTGCTGCACAGAATTAATTGTCTGTAGAAAATAAAAAGAAACAGAAAGTTGGATGAAACTATCTTAATAATTTTTATTATTCACTAATAATAATAACTAACATCAATAAATATCCATAAATTAATCACTATCATATTATTAATAGTATTTATTATTAATAAATATTACTATTTTAGTAATATTAATTAGAAAATTGTATTTTATTATTAATATATGTACTATTTTATATTTAATATACTAGAATAGATAATATATAATGTATATATTATATATTATATAATTAATATAATAATAATTAAGTTTGAATGGAATCTATAAATTTCCACAAATACATTTTCATTCATTTTATTTTACTTTTTTCCAGAATTTGGCTGAAACCACATATCCTGAATACCCCAGAGAAAGACCTGGAGTGTGATATAGTAGTCTGCATCCAGGCATTAACTATAAACTTTCAAAATTAACTCTCCCTACAGGAATTCCATTAGGTTAGAAATAATTATTGACAAAAAAACACCCTCAAGATCAAGACCCAGGACGCTGGAACTCATTTCAATCTGGAGATTGCAGAATTGATTGCAGAATTTCCAAGAGATGCTCACATCCTCCCACTGACCCAGCAAACCACCCATGGAAAAGGGTCCAGGGCTGCTTTCAGCTCAGAATTGTGTGAGGGGGGAGAGATTAGGAATTAATTTAAACAGAATAGAAGGGAAATAAACAACCAAGGTGAGCTCCAAGCTGCAGCATTTCCACTTGGACACCAAAAAATGGAAACCACATCACACACAGCTGAGCAAAGCAAACCAGCCCATTGTGGGAATTATACAGAGCCCCCACATCTGCCCCTCCTGGGAATGACAAAGAATTTCATCTGATGCAGCAGCTGCTGAATCTCCTTTGGCCTGGCAGGCACCAGATCTGAGAGGCTGGAACTGCAAAATTTTGATTTCTGCAGAAAAGGCCATCAGTGCTGAGAGGGGTGATGAGGAAAAGCTGCTTGAACTGCACAGGGAGGGAGGAGATTTGGCACAGACACAAAATTCGGGTTCCACCCGATGTGCCACCCCTGCCAGGCCAGAATCTGCCCCCTTTTAGCTGCCCTGCAAGAATAAACATCTGGATTTTCCCTGCCTTCCTCCAAACTCTGAGAATTCACACTGTTTTTTAGGTTTTTCGTGGGTAAGAAGTGCAGTGCCCCAGGAATGGCTGAACTCAGAGTGTTCGCCCTCAATGCTTTTTTGCCAACAAAGGGCCAAGGAATACAACATGTGCTGACAAAGGGATTGCTAATGATGAGTGGAAAAAGAAATGACATTGTTGGTTCTGCAGGATCCTTCCCTGGAAAACCTCCTGGGTTGATGCTGGCACATATTTCACATCTTCAATGCTCACCCTTTTTTGTTGTTATAAAGCAAATATTTGTCAAATCCCTGGACTCTGAAGTTTCCCAGGGCTCAGGGCAGAGATTTCTCTGCTGCCTCGCTGATGTGTCAGAGGAGGCTGCAGGAATCCAGAGCAGAAAAGGGGAGGTCAAGCCTAGGAGGGAAAGGAGAAGGATCTGAAGAGTTCAAATCTAACCTGAGGCAAGGACTGGCTCTCTCAGCAGGTCCCTGGGCATCACCTGGAGCAGCCAAAGGGGAACTGGGAGGTCTGGAGGCACTTCCCAGGCTGGGCCAGGGGCAGCTCCCTTGGGAGGACAATCAAAAAGGGATTGAAGGTGAAGATTTTTTGTCTGATTTTAAAAATCTCAGAATGGTTTGGGTTGAATGGATGTAGAGATCACCAATTCCAACTTCCCCACCATGGGCAGGGATGTTTTTTTTTTCTGTTTAGGCATTTCCATCTGGGCACAGACCAGCAAACATCACAATGTGCCTTCCCCTCCCACCTCTCCAAAAACCCAATTTCTCAATAAATCAGCACCATCACAAATGACTCCCCTGTTACCAGAGGGTCACTTAGGACTCTAAAATATCAAACCACATTTGTTTTATTCTTTGCTTATGGCTGAGATTCAGAGGTGAAGCAAAGAAATTCAAAGCCAAATCAAAAATCTGGAAACTTTCTTCCCACTCTTTTTCTTATTCAAAATATCCAATTGGTTTTCAAACACATTTTTAATTGACTTCAGCAAGTTCTGCTCTGGACATGGATGTGCCTTAAGACACCTTTGAAAGTCAGAGTTGTTTCTATTTACTAATTAGTTTCCATTTACATAAAACCATTTTGTCATTTTCAGAGTTTCCTCACTTGTTTCTTACAGTGAAGGCAGGGGTTGGGAGCCAGAGTGTACCAACAAATTTGAAAAACAAAGAAAAGATCAAGGAGAGAGAAGATGCAAAAAAGTTTAAAAAAAACTTAAAAAAACCATGTGTCAAAGTTTTCAAAAGTGTAATTTTACACTACCTTGAAAGCAAAACATTTAAATTTATGATGACACAAAAGAGAATTAAAAAGTAAATGAATTACCAAGATGGCTCTGATCGTGTTTGCCTGTATTTCCTGCTTTATTCCAATTAGCCATAACTTTATAATTTAACTTTTTTCTCTGCACCACTCATTCCAAGACAATGTCAGCGTTGAGTCCATAAGCATTTTGAGAATTAATTAAAATGTCATGAAATAGTTCTTGCATTAGCATATATATGGTCATAAAAATAATTATAATTACTTCTTAGAGGTGGAGGAGAGTTAAGTTTGATTGATGGAATTAATGAAAACGGGGACAGCTCCACCATACTAAATAGCAGAAACTTGAAGTATTAACTATCCACTGTGTGAAGTTATAATAATTACAGCAAGAGCTAAAAAGATTAGTATTCAAAAAGAATAATGTACCTTAGAGCCTAAAATACCCATTGCAAATTATGGATGTATTTTCAACTGTTTATAACGTTCTCAGAAGAAAAATATCATTTTGATGAACTTCCAAAGGCTCCTAGATTAATAGGTATTTGCAGCCTTACAGAGAGCACAATCAATCCCTCTAATCTTGTTATCAGATGCTAAACAGCTGGGTGACCTGATTTAAGTGCTGTGATTTTAAGGAAGTAATAATGGATAATAGTTTCCAAATGCCTGCTAAGAATTTGCAAAGCTGTATAATACACCCAAAGATATGCAAATAAATGGCATTAAAAGAAACATTATAATTAGCAGCCCAATGCACAGAAACTGCTTGTGCAGCCATAAGCAACCTAATCTTATTTGAGTGGTGCTGCTTTTAATTTAGTCTCCCTTAAAGATGTGCAGCACTTGAGTGAAGGTCTGGGAAGCTCAGGTGAACACCCAAAATCAGAATTAAGTGGAACTAAACTCCCTCTGCAGGGTCCAGGTTGTCAGCAGTCCCCTTGGGAATGTAGAAGTGGCCAAAGAATAATTTTTCATGCAGAAACAATTCTTTTTTAAATACATTTAATTCCTTTGTCATTATTGTAAGTTATTTCCAGATGGCAGGTGGCTGATTTTTAATTTTTTTTTTCTTTAAGAGCAACTGCCAAGTTTGTGAGGAGTTATTTTGCAGAAGCCTGAACTGCATTTAAAGGCCTTTTCTTTTTTTATAAGACATTGCTAATTTCACATTTTTTTCCCCCCTCTAATCACACAAACAGTTTAGGCTAAAAAAAGCACTCCCTGGTAGGAAGGAGAGGGAGGGAGTGGGTGCCACAGCTGTGCCTGCTGCTGCCAGGGAGTTTGTTTTCCACTCTTGTCTTGATGGAGATGCTCCGACAATTGTGGTGCCAGATTCTCACAAATGCCATGTTTTGCAAACTGCCAAATTAAGGAGGGAAGATCTCGGGTTTTAAGCCTAATGTCTTAAATATTTCCCTTTATTTTTCTACTGAGGGAGCATATGGTGGAAGGCAACACATTTCAAATGGTCTGGCTGATGCCAGGGAAGGATCACTCTGCTAAAAGGAGAATTTCTCTGCTTGGAATTGTTGGTCAATAGGGAGAAACTCCCACTAAACACTGGAAATACCTGCAGTATTGCCAAAACTGCATTCCCATGAGCCATGGCCCTTGTGCTGGCACTTGGAGGGATGAAATTTTATTTTCCCACTCTCAGTCTGGGTTTACAACTCCTTGGAGCTAAACTGCACCTTTACTTCAGTAGGACTGAGGTATCTTCAGGGAATAAAGGAACAAGATGAACTTGGAATGGAACTTTGCTGTTTCCAAGTCAAAAAGCAGCAAGAGGACAATGACAGGGTCTCAAGGTCTGTCCTAGAGTTCACCCTGACCTGAGAATTCCCTGATTCCATGAGGAATCTGTGATGTAGGGAGTGTTCAGTCCCTCCAAGGATTGTTCTCAGCTGAGTTGTGATGGATGACTGGAGAATTGTTCCTCACACATCCCTGCAGCCCTTCCTTGTCCCTGAATTGGATCTTCACCTCTGCCTGGTGCCTTCCATGGGGGCAGGACTGTCCTTCAGCCTGGGCTGGAGCTCCTTTCCCTGCAGGATACAGGGGAACTCCCACAATGAAGTTTATATTAATTTATTCCTCTCTCTGCATGCCGTGCCCGGTGCGTCAAACACGGAGTTCCTTCCCTTGGCACAGCTGTGCTCCCGTTGTGAGTTGAGAATGGGGCTTTCATCAATTATTCACTGCTCTGAAGATGTGAGAACTTATCTCAGGGCAAACTGGTGTTTTTTCTCATTCCTCAGAAGCAGGAGCTGGGAAAGTTGTGCACCTGAGCCGGGAGCAGTGGGGAGCTCCAGCCTCATTCAAGGGAAGGAAAAATCCTTCAATCCTTCCACCTGCAGCAAACTCTCCTGGAGTGTGGGAATGAGGAGCTCCAGCTCAGCACCATCCCAGGCTCATAAATAGGGATGTTGGAAAGATACTGATGTTTTTCAAGTAGAACTGTCAGAATTATTTCATATTAACTTTATCTTTCTTTATTCTTATTCATATTTAATCGTTCTCCTTAGAGGGTTCCTACCTTCGAAATTAAGGGGAAGAAATGCAGGTATAGAAATGATTTTTTTTTTAAATGAACACTTTGCATTTCCATCTCTTTGGTTTTCACTCCCAGTATCAGCTTGGTTGCAGTTGTTCAAAGACATTTAAAAGGTTTTCATATGATTTTGCTTTTAAATTAGATATTTATTTATAGAATGAAGTAGATTACTTAAATTTGGCATAGAAAAGAATGCATTTATTAACATGGCATGAGTTACATTTTCCAAAATCTCTCAACCTTCCTACAAATTTTTTTTTCCAATATCACCACTGATAAACCTTTCACTGTTTCAAAGGAATTAGGCTAAATTTAAGCTTTTCTGCTAATCCTAAATAATGCTGCAATCCCACTGTTTATCTTTGAAAGTATTTGCCATGAAATAAGAAGAGTAAGGCTCAGAAAAGTAGAACTATTTTTCTTAATTTAAAATAAATTTGGGTTTTTTTTTGTTTTTCCTCTTTCTCTGTTTCTCTCTCCATCCTAGGGAAAACAAACTTGGAAACAACAAAGTCCTGAAATGCTCCTTATAAGCACATCTTATCCTATTGAGATTTCTACATGCATCTTTTACAGAAAATCATTGAAACCTAACACCAGCTACAAAAAAAAAAAAAAAATAAAGGTCTAAGGAGATTATGAATAAAAGCTATTGCTGGCTTTGTTTTTAATGAGATACCGAAAGGATTTTTATTCTTGCCCATATTTTTACTCACATTTAATGTAACTCAAGTTATTTTCAAACTAACTCTGTTAAACAGGACAAAACTCTCATATCTCCTGCCAGTTTAGGAATGTGCAGGTGCTTGCATCTTTCAGAGCCTTTGTGAATATTGTACAACTTTCAAGTCTAACCTACTTTTTCTTCTTATTTTTTTTTTCCTAGAAATGTTCTATAGTCCCTTATGAATGTTGCAAAAGATTCACAAATTCCGAGTGCTGCATAAAGTGGCAAAAATTAACATCTCCAAGAATGTCATTGAGATGGGCAGACATCTTCCCCCAGCCCCAGTAGGCTTGACTTTGATGAGCCGGGCTTAAAAAAGAATTTTTTAAACCTCTCCAAACCTACAGGAAAAACATAATGCCAGTGATGAATTTGCTGCAAAGTTACCTGTCTTCCTGTGGATCAAAACATGTTGGAATAGACTGAAAATCACTACTTTACATCCCATTGAGTTTATTATGCCCTGCATCCCTGAATTCCAGTTTCCCAAATGGCTGAGTGGAGGAATTCTTTGGGTAAGACTGGGGTTTGGGTTTTTAGCTTTCTCCTGTCTCCAGCCAGGTAAATAAGGCCATAAATAAAACATTCAGTACCTCAGTGGGTGGAGGTCCAGACAGGGTTTGGAACACACAGAGTTTATGGACTGCCCTGGGAGGGGGCAGCTGCTCCTGGTGTGCTGAGAACCAGGGCTCTGCTCCATTCACACATCCTAACACAGCTGAACTTCAAAAAAACTTGTAAAATGGAAGAGAAATTGTGGCTGCACCATCCCTGGAAGTGTCCAAGGCCACGCTGGGCTTGAAGCAGCCTGGGATAGTGGGAGGTGTCCCTGCCCACAGCAGGGGGTGGAATGGGATGAGCTTTAAGGTGCATCCAAACCAAACCATTCCATGGTTCTATGAGTTGAAAAATACCCATTATTACCTTTCACCTCCTGAAGGAGAACATGGCCAAATTCTGTCTCTATTGCAGATTTGATGGGGTGGGATGGGAGAGCCCCAGAAGAGGAAACCATTCCACTGAATCCTGCAGAGATTTAATTTTGGCATCTCATCATTGCACTGGGCCAGTCAGAAGAGTAAAAGTAATCCTTTGAGTGAAAACAATAAATCTCCCAGCAAAATCCCATCATAAAATCTACTTTGCTTATAAAAACACGAAGAACTCTCTTGTCCAAAGATCTAGTGACAAATGAGGGAGGGAAAAAAAAAAAACAAAAACATTCATAACTTCAGAATACCTGACATTTAATTACCAGAGGCTGCTGCTCACAGGAGATGTACAGCAAACTGCATGGCCTTGGTGCAGTACATGGAACTATTATATTATCAAAGATTTATTCCTTAAGAGTGCATCAATTCCAGCTAAAAGAAGCCTGAAGTCACCCATGGTACACTCCATGTCTGACAGGTGACTTAATGGTGTTACTGCAGAAACTAACAGGCTTTTGGGGCTCTAACAAATCCAGCATCTCCTGCTTGGGAGCACTCAGAATGTGACAAGTCATTAACTCCAGCCTCTGCTCCCTCACTGAATATTCCCTCTCCACAGATAAGCATTTCCTTCCAGAGGGAACCAGTTAGGGCCAAAATTCAGGTTAAAATTTCCCAGTCTTCCCCCAGAAGTGCAAGGTGCCCCCATTTATACAAAGAGAGCCATAAAATAAAAGTTAAGGAATGAAATATCAAGATTTTTCCTTCAAAAAATCAAAAAGAATTGCTTATTTTTCTTTACAGGATAGAAGGTCAAAGGAGTGAGAAATTTGTTTTCCTAGATGAAAATGCAGGGACATGGGAGCTGTGATTTCCTGCTTTAGAGGAAGCACTGGGACTTTATCCATGGAAGTTTTATAACTTTTATTGAGGATTTATATCCAAGTAACAGTCCTTGAACACCAGAATTTTGCCAAAGACTTGAAAGAGATGTCTGCCTCTTGTTCTGGCTATAATACTCAATTGGTAAAACAATCATTTTCCCTCATTTCTGTAAAAAAAAAACCCAAGTGATAAACTTTTATTTCCATTTTCTACCTTAACAACACTTCTTTTGCTAACTCATCCAGATACCAGATTGTGCTGTAAAATGTTGACACACACTAGAAAAAAAAATACACAAAAAAACAAAAAAAAAGCCAAACACAAAACCCCAGGTTATGACACACAGAGCCTTTGCTAAAATATAAGCAGACTCCTTTTTCAGGCCACTGCTCCAGGATATATATTTTTACTCAACATCTTTGATTATGCTGCCACCAGCAGCTTTTAAGACATAAAAAGGCAAATGACAGGTGCTGTCAGTGACTCGAACAAAAGCTGTGGAAATTCACTGAGCGTGTAATACGGTGGATTTTAGCAAAGCTAAAAACCCGTGGTAGCTTTGACTAACTTGATCTTTCAGAAAGCTGTTTGAGGGAGAGAGGCACAAAATAATGAATTGGATGGAGCGTTACATAACAAAGAACTCCTCGGGGTCTTGTCTGCTGCCTTATCTCATAAATTGTAATGATTTTCATGTTAGATCAAAGAAGAGCATAAAACAAAATTGAGATGAAAACAACCATTCATTGCCCTCGAGTGTATAGCTTTTGTTTTAAGACACTCCTAAGTGGAAGGTATTTCTTCCTCTACACAAATCACTGCTCTGTAATCTTCCCTGTGACAGCAGGAGCAGCTCCACTGGTGGAGCACACACCTCTCAAAGCAGCTTTATCTGACTTTCCTCCCAACTTATGGGCAGCCAGGTGGAGCCTTTATTCCCTTTTGGATTTTTTTTTTTTTTTTTTTTTTTTTTTTTTTTTTTTTTTTTTTTTTTTGGAGAGGGGAAGAAAATAAGATTGTTGCTCCCCCCCCAAACAAACAGGGAAAAAATTGGATTTGAAAATCCCAAGTCAAATCAGCTGGATGTTTGAAAATCAAAACATGCATCCAGTAGAGTTTGCACAAGAAAAAAGGGGCAGGAATAAAGTTTATGTAGAAAGGTTTGCTGCCGTGGACATTGACCAGAAGATCCTTGGCTTGGGGAGAGCATCACAGAAAAAGGACACATGGGAAGGGTTTCCTCCTCTCAGGGTTTAGGGCATGAAAAAGAAATTATGGGAAGTAGAAGATCAATGATGGTGCACCCTGGTTTATGGAGCAGAGCACCCTGGCTTGCCAGTTCTGGAATGTTCTGGCTCTCATTAATCTCAGGAAGCAGCAATTCATGAAGACTGGAAATTGTCTGCTGCCTTATCTCATAAATTGTAATGATTTTCAGTTCATATGACATTAAAAATAAAAGTTTTCTCATGTCTAGAACGGTTATATCATTAACAAAACACCAATTCCTAAGGAAACATTTTCAGCAGAGATTAATCCTAACAAATTTTAAATATTGGTAAATTTTACAGGTAAATCTTTTATCAAGTTGCATTAAGTAGGAGTGAAGAGAGATCTTATCCCTGATCTGTAAACTCCAAGCAGGGTACAAAACAACACTGAAATCAGATCCAGTTAAAATGAATTTTTAAAAGCTCAAGTCTAGGATGTTCTTTTTCTCTAACACCATAATTGTGTATTTACAGCAATGTAACTATTAAATTCTGTTTATAATTAAATTTATCACACAGGGATACAGTGATATGGAGAGGTGATTGTAAGGAATTATCTCATTAAAAAAAACAGAAATTAATTTCCAAATTCATAGTCAAGTAAAGTTTTTTCACTTCTTCATGCATTATGAATTAATTAATTCACCCAAAAATTCTTAATGAAAAAATATTTTATTATAGTACAGGGAAAAAAACATCACAAAACCTAAAATGAAGATGCTTATTATCAGAAATGGAAAAATAATCATTTTTCAGAGTTAGTTTCTTCTTCAGTTCATTAAATATTCATGAGCAGGTCTCAAGTCCTTTAAATTTGTTATTTGCACAGATGCAATATTTGTTCTCTCCCAAGTGTTTTGCTCCTTGATGAGCCCAGTGATGCTCACTCTGGATCTGCCTGGGATCCTCCAGCTGTGGATAATCCCATTCCATTCCTGTCCCTCCCCTTTCTTGGCCAGATTGATTTCATTCTCTAAACCCAAAATTTTTGGTGTTGTCTCCAGGGCTTTGAAACACCTGGAGAGGGTTGGAGGATCCCTGGGTTGGGAAATGACAGAAAACACTGAAGTTTTTCTGTCTGGCTCAGTGAAAGCTCAGAGCCACAGCTCCCACCAGGCTGATGTAAAATTTATTGGCTGCTTACAGAATTTGAATTTCATTTTCTTTTTCTTATGGTCATATGAGTACATGGGCTGAGATGTGAAGAAATGAAGCAGATATTTTCCATTTGTGCTCATTCCATGGCCAGGGATCTCAGGATCTGCTCCTTTGCTGGGGTGAATTATGCACTGACAGTATTAACACATTTTCTTCATTTCACCTGAGATTAAAAAATAATTAATGAATAAATCTAGATTTTTCCTCATAGTCACCACATCTCTTGCAATAATCACCTGTTACTGTTCAAAACTACTACCAACTACTATAAATAATACCAGAAAAATTGCTATTTCAAGGACTTAAAGACAATTTTATCAATAATTAAATATTTTGGTCAATGTGTTCAGCAATGGCTCAGACTGGTAAAAACAGAGAAAAAACCACACTCAAGTTTCCTTTAAAGTTGAGATCTGTATGTGGAAGGAAGAAAAAGAGGAAGAGAGGGTGTGACAGAGAAGGTAAAGAAAATAAAGAGTATTTTCCCCAAAATAGGCCCAGAATTAGAGTTAAAATTTCTTTGAGAATGTTTAATTAAAATAGACATCACAACAAGAAGTCTTAAAAGCCAAGCTACTTCCCATCAGCCCTGGTGCTTCTGAGCTTTGATGAATTATTAGACAGCAGCTAAATAATCCATAGAATGAAAAGAGAGGAAAAGAATTCCTTTTATTAAGCACATAAATAACTCAGACCAGGGTGAATTCTCAGTAAATAAAAAGAAGGAAAGTCATGTCAGAGCTGAAGGCTGTGGCTTGATTGTACAGAGAAATCTCCAGCAAATTTGTCACCTTGTCCATGAGAGATCCTGGAGAGCACTTCAAGCTCCAGAGATGGAATTGTTTGGAGACCGTTTTTCCAAAGGTTAGGGAAGAATTGATTAAAAAGGGAAAGGACCCTGACTGCTCCTTTTAAGCTGCCCTCTCATTCCTTAACACTGGTGAAAAGTCAGTCTGAGACTGTTTTGTTTGTTTTCCCTCCTCTCCTCAATTTTTATATGGTGAAATATTTCAACCCTCAACACTCCCAGTTACAGCCCTGACCCCAGAGGACACAGCACAACTCACCCAGTCTGGAGATCAAAGACAGTTTGGAAGTCAGAATCACATTCATTCCTGT
This sequence comes from Peucedramus taeniatus, assembly GCA_013400575.1. NCBI lineage: Eukaryota > Metazoa > Chordata > Aves > Passeriformes > Fringillidae > Peucedramus > Peucedramus taeniatus. The sequence goes on from WBNO01009056.1 coordinate 13,284, forward strand.
TTGTGGAAACATTCCTCAAATCTGAAATTGCCTTTTGTTCATCCCACCCTGAATTCTTTGCCATCAACGTGTCAGATCTTCAGTAACGTTACCCAAACGGGTTTCCAGTACAACAAAATCAGGCAGGACCATCCATTCCAATAATTTTTTCTGAGGTATCAGGGGGTTGACTCGTGTGCCCAAACAGCAGAGAAAATAAGGGTAAAAAATGAGTGGCAAAAGAGAAATTCCAAAAGGAACCAATATTAAAATCAAATATAAAAATTACAGCACCGAACCAATAAAATTAACAATTACAAAAGGGAAAAAAACATATTTTAACTTTGCAAAAAAACCACTTTTATGATTATGAAGTGATTGCTTTGTGTCAGACCAGGTGGTTTTCCTCCTCTTCCTCCCTCCCAGTGGTGACTATTTCTGAGTGCATGTTGGAAAGTGAATGCAGTGTTAGGCTTTCAGAGCAGGCTGAAATGAGGATATCTGATCCAATAATCTGGAGATTTGGTCTCATCATGAAGGCTTCCTAATTGTACTCTCCTCAGACAGACCCAAATTAATTCTTGCCATTCATCCCCTGAAATGTATCTGAGCTGATACATTGATAATAATTTTCTTATCTCAGAGACAGACAGTTAAGGGGAGAGCCTGGGAAAATAAAGGGAAATGTTGAAGGTGATTATCATAATGAGAATGTTAATTAGCTCCATTTCAGACACCAATTGTTGGCACATGAATCAGCAAGCAACTCTCCAATTGTTTCCATAAGATTTTTCTATTTCTAATCTTTTCCTATTTCTAATCTTTTTCCATTTCTTCTATTTCTCTTGCTGTCATTATAGGCATGGGGATCTTTGCTGATAAGGAAAATAAAAGTTGATTTCAGCAGCTGAAGAAAGTGTATAGCTGAGAAAGACATGCATAATCTGTTTCTCTGCTCCCTCAAATGGTTTCTATACATGACCAAGAGTACTTGGCAATTAATGTAGTCAAAGGGAGGCAAAAATGTGAATTATTTCTCCTGTTCATTGCCCAGGAGATGTGGTACATACTTGAGCAAGGCTTGTGCATGGTCAGCACCTAAAATCCAGATTTCAACCTCATCTGTGGGCTTTTATACAAAGAAAAAAGCAGAGGAGGAAACTTCCTGCCTTTTGTTTTTCCAGGTTTTTCACATCTTTTTCCTGAGCTCTGCCTTCTCTGGACACCACCAAAACCTCTCCTTTTTTAATTCATTCTAACAAGAAAATCATCCCCACGCCAGGATGCAGCTGAGGCTGATGCTCTGGAGAGAAATTGCTTTTTCCACTGCTCTCATGTCCGTGGTAAACAAGGACTTAGGGGGAATATTGGCATTATTTTTCCAAACCACTTTGCAGTGTGGATTTGGGTTCTCTGAGCCCCACTCATGGCACTGCTCTCTCAGATTCCTACCACCCATTCTGCTGTAAATTGTTTATATCAGAAGAGGGTAATTTTGTTCTCTTCCCCTGTGTCTGATCTCCCTGTGTCTCTGACATTAATTCCCTGCTTTGGGGGCAGGAGTTCTCTATTTTAATATCAGGTTAGAAATTCAACAAGCTGACATTTACTCCCACTGCCTAGACAAGTCATGAAATTCCCAAGTTTAAGCTCCAGTCTCCTGGGATATCTCCCAGCACAGCAGGCTCCAGTGCCCAATTTAGGCTGTTTTCAGGAGACAGGTTAGCCCTGTGCTAATTTGGGTTAGATGTTCCAGCAAATTTCCATGGGATGCATCAAGTGCTTGTTAAACTTTGATTAGTTACACCCACTTGTAATTCTGCCCACTCAAAGCTCATCCAAATAACACAACTGAATTTATCTTTAAAAAATCCTCAGATGGTCAAGCTGGTCATTATGAAGAACTTATTTATCAGATTTTGGTTTTCAACTCCCTGAAAATTAGTGGAAAGTGAAACAGAAGGAGCAGCTTGGCCATGCCCACAGCAAATGAGTGGATAAAGAACATAGAGGTTTGAAGGAAGGTTTGTAAGAAAGATGGAAAGATACAAAATAGAAATAGGTGGAGTTGTGTTTTCATCCTCCAGGGGCTTTTCAGAGCCATAGGAATAATCCATGTTTTCCCTCACAGTCCTATCTCTGAGTACAAAGCTTTATCTCCATGAACCTTCTGTTGGAACCCCAGAGCAGAGGATGTTCCACCCCTCCACCTCTGCTGCTCCAGCACCTCTCCTCAGATACATTTCCTTTCCCTCTGGCTTCTCTTCTGCTCAATCAGCCCCACAATATCTCCTGACCTGTATCCCACTCCCACTTCTCAAACCTCCCCAGGGCCAGGCACACCTGATCCCACAGCTGATCCCAGAGAGGACATCCCAAGTGCCAGGGCATCAATTCCTCAGCTTTCCTGGCCTCTTGAGGCAAAACTCTTACATGTTCCTTTCCATGTTTTTAAATAATAGGAACTGCTGAATTTTTCTGGAAGTTTACAAAAAAAAATTATGTATAAGTATACATAAAATGCTTAGTTTATTAATAAAATATATTTATTTAATACTTTCATGGCTAGGAATGTATATAGAGCTAAAATTAACAGGAAAACTACTGCATTTAAAATATGATGTGAATCAAAATTAAAAGTCTATGATTCTTAGTACCATTATCCTCCTATTTATTCAATTTGTGAACTGCAGCAACCCCTGCAAGCTGCATGGCTGGGGAATATGTAAACACCAAGAAAAAATTAGGAAAGAGGTCTATAAATCCATAGTGACAAGTGTTTTATTCCTATAAATCAATGTAAGGAACACATCCACCTACAAATACAAATTGTAGATGCTGAAGGACGTTACAGCTTCTCTAATCAATTAAATAAAGGTACAAAGTGCTCCATTTCTCTGGGAAAGTTTATCTGCTGTGCATAGGTGTGGGATGTGTTCCCACAGGGCTTGGCCCAGGCATCCAGACAACCCAAAGCCATGCAACCATCTGATATTAGCCAAAGCTAATTATTAATTTGGGTTGTTGTGCTAATGGAATCAGGAATTTGCTCAGTTCAGTGTTGGTACAGCCCATAATAAAATCTTTATCTTCCCTCAAGAGCAAGTTAAAACACCTGAGTTCTACCATTTTGAAGAATAAGCTTTATAAAACAGGTTTGAATTTTCATTCTTTTTTTTTTTCTTTAATTTATATTTGTGTACTTTTTAAAATCACCANGAGGTTTGAATTATCATTCTGGTTTGGGGTTTTTTTGGTGTTTGTTTTTTTTTTTTTAATTTGTATTTGTGTACTTTTTAAAATCACCACAAGTCATCTGCATTAGGTGTTATTTCATCCTCACTCTTGGGTCCTTTCCACTGAAATTTGTTGTGACAGAGCATTAATATTTACTCTGATGCCTTGTTCAGGCTGCCCTAGAGCAGAGGCTGGACAGAGTTCCAGAATAAAGCAGGGATTGATTCAAAGGATCTCCTCCATGGATCCACCTTGGGCAGCACAAGAGCCCAGCCAGGGCTGCAGCCAAGATGAACCAAAATGGTCCCAAAATGCCCCAGCGGGCACGGGGTCTCTGCCTTGGATCAGTTCTGCTCCATTTGCACCTTGCAGTTCATTGTCCCATCCCAGCTTTAGCCCATGCACTCCCATCCTGCTTGTTTTTCTCTCTCCAGCCCACGTTGTTTGTGCTCTTGGGCTGAGATTTGGATCATTTGTCCTTGGTGCCCAGCTGGAGCAGGAATTGTTTTGTCTCCCTGCTCTGTGCAGAGCTCAGCATCCCCTAATGTGAAGCTCAGACCCACAGACTAAAGCAGCTCAGGATGTGAAAATGTAAAAGCTAAAACTTGAGGCATCAACTCCCCAGTGTTTGTAGGCAGGGCTGGCACTGCCCAAAGTGCCCCAAATCCCTGGAGTGCTCCCTGAGACTGAGGGACTGGGGGTCTTCAGGAGAATTGTTTCTGAGAGCAGTCACAAGCTGTTACTCTAACAAGCAGCACACAGGCAGCTTTTCCTGCTGCTCTTCCACAATCCCTCATGTCAGCTGGAATTATGAGTCCCACAAACCACCCTATTTAAGCAGCCTATTTATAACTGCATGAGAATGTCTCAGGGCTCAGGCCTGGAACATAAATTCACTGTTTTGCTTTGTTTCTCCTGGTTTTGATTAAGGAAATGGTATCTCTTCAATGGATCTGATGTCACCTGTCAGATGTTCTTAGCAATTTATACAGTTTTCAGACATTACTCATGGTAATCATGATGAGTATTATATTTATCACCATTTGTCATAAGCTTTCCCACTTAAGACAATAAAAGCTCATCTATTTTTATTTTCTATGGAGTTCTTTCTTTCCACATTTGATTTTTACCTTTTGTTTTTTCCATATTTGTTCATGGCCTTATTTTTCATTGTGTCAGGGAATCCATAATTCCTCATGGACCAGGTTCCTTCAGGCTCCCTGTTTCCATGGAATTTAGCTGCTACCTTTCTTGCCTTACCCAATGGAAGGTGCTGTGCCCAACAGAAAAACACAAAAAGACTCCGATTTCTAGAGTTAAGTTACATTTTTCTTGAAAAGAAACAATAAAATGTAAATGCTGCTCTATCAGTCTAATCCCAAGCTCCTGCACCATCTTGAGCTGCCTCTCATCATCCTCTTCCCTCTCTTCCTTTTGTTCATGTGGCCATTATTAAGATTAATATGTAAAGAGATGATTAAATTTCTCAGTGAAAAGCACCATTATTAAATCTTTTTGAGTATTAACTAATGCCATCAGAAAAAATTGGTATGTCTGTGAGGGAGAAGGTGCCAGTAAATGTAATTCACGTGTTGGGGGCAGAAGAAATCAAGGTTTTCTTTGTGATTTGTTTATTTTGCAGCACTAGGTGACATCATTAAGAAGTACAGCCTGATCTCCCCAGCCATTCAAAATAAAGCCTGGCTTAAATTGTTTTACTGTGAGCACCTCTTTATATTCCAGGGAGGAATGTCCATTGTGGGTGGTTCTGCCTGAAAGGTCCAGGCCAGGCTGGAGAGGACTTGGAGCAGCCTGGGACAGTGGAAGGTGTCCCTGCCCATAGCAGGGGTGGCACTGGGTGATCCTTAATGTCCCTTCCAGCCCAAACCATCCCAATGTTCTGTGGTGGTTCTGTGACCATTTCATAGCTGATATTTCCTCACTCTCAGTCTTGTCCCAGGTGTAACCCCAGCTCTGCTCTCTGGTCCCCTCAAGCCCTCAAACTGCTGCAGAATTGGTTGGAAGCCTCCCACCACAGGAAGACACAACCATGCTGATGTATTTTAAGTATAAAATAATGTTTGAGATCTTAATGGTGGCCAGAGCACTTGAACCTCTGACAACCACCTGCAGATAACAGGAGAGCTGTGCTTTTCCATTTTAGTGATTTATTAAGTAGCCAAAGACGAGCACTGGACTTCATCCTTTTATGAAGCAATTCCTGCTGCTGGAATTTGAACTGAAGGATGGTTCCCTGGTAATTTGTAATGGCTTGGGAGACAGGGCTGCCTAAGCTGGGCAGGGCTGCAGATGAATCAGCAGCAGCTCCCCCAGGTGAAAATAGCTGTGTGTCTTTTAAATTTTTAATGGAGATTAACACTTTGTCACTGCAGTGCATCACTCAGTGCAGTGTGTGGAGAAATGCTCTGTGCTGGGGAAGGAGACAAAGCTCTGAACAGATCCAATGACAAATCCCTGCCATAAAGCCTGTCCTTTTTTGAACCAGCATTTGCCTTTCCAAAGTAAAGGCAGACACATTCCCATGACGGAGGACATGGGATGGCTTTCCATTTATTTGTTAGTGGATGTATAAATCCGAAGGAGAAAGTTAATTAGACTCCCTGTGTGCAAGGCAGTGGAGTACACTCTGATTGCTAATTATTTTAATATAGGTAAACAGCTATTGACAGTACAAGTAATTTTCCCCCATCTCCAGTTAAGAGGCTGCCAGGTATCAGTCTAACAGCTCCGAGCGAACCTGAGGCAATTTAAATTATGGGTTTTAATCAATATGTAAATTGTTATTGTAGAACCCATCCATGATAGCTTGCTGCAGCTGCCCCACCACTCCTCAGACCTGGCAGCTGCTGGCTCAGGTCAGGCTGTGATTGCTGCTCCTCAGCCCAAGTTTCAGAGCTGACACTCCTTTATCTGCTCACTCTCTACTCACAGGATCTCTTACTCAGCACAGCTGCTCAGGCCAACCCAACTGGAAGAGGCAAAACCCCTCCCTGCTGCTCCCCAAGCTCAGCCCTCCTTCTTTGTGGGTTTGAGGAGGAGGTTTTGGGGACACCAATGCTCAAAAGATCACATTTATGTGCTTTTGGCATTGTCACCCAGAGGCAGTTCTGCCTCAGAGCTTCTGGAAAGTCTTTCAGCTCATCTCTCCCAGCAGCCAACTCACCTTGTACTGACCTCTAACTTTCAATTTACTCGTTACCTTAGCAAAAATAACAAAAATTAATAACCCCCCCAACTTATTATCTTGTAATTTCCCGTACTACAGCCTTTAAGGCATAACCTAATTTAAAACTGTCCAGTTCTCAGTGTTTTGTACTTAATATTTGAGATGTAGCAAATGATGGCTCATTTGTTCTTGCACTTCTGTCAAAAAGCTCTGCAATCTTCCATTTTAGTGAGCAAGTTTCTCTTGCAGTTTAATTACCATGTTTTACATTTTCCTTTGGTGAAATTAGATTTAATGCTGATTTGGTGAATGATAGCTCAGATTCTTTTCTTTTTTATTTAGTTGTAAATGTTCCTTGGGAGCCATTTCTGATCCCCTCTGATATACTCAGAAGTGGAAAACAGAGAGGTGCTCCAACATTGCTCCTTCCAGCTGGCCTCAAAAACATATTTCTCTAAACCATGACTAAAAATTTATGGTTTGGATCAACTTTGGATTAAGCAAGGCCAAAAAAAAATATGGTTTGCTTGCAGCAATTAATATTTTCCCTCCTTCTAGAGACCTGCAGAAAGCAGCACAAAGTAATTGGTCATATTTTTCAGCCCCAGAGGTGTCCAAACTGCTTGGTAAAGCAAGGGATAAATACAAAACCACTTCAGAAGAGGGTAAGAGGCAGAGAAATTAGCAAAGAATTAGTCTGAGAAGAAATACAGAGCAAGAAGCCCAGTGGACAGAGGAAGAGCCTCTCCATCAGCCTGAAGGCTCCTGCTTTATTGTGGAGGGCTGTCCTGGGGCAGCAGCAGGGGGAGATCTGGGTTGATCAACGTCTTGGCACCCACCCCTGGCTCTGGGCACAGCGAAGTGGCCACTCAGGGATCTGCACAAGAGGCCACCTGGGCTGTGGCTGGCACTGGAGGGGACCCACGACCCAATCTGGAAGATTTTGGAATCCCTCCATTAACCACCGTCCCACTTTTAGAAAATTTGGTGAATTTATCACCCAACCCTTGCCTGTCCCAGCCCATCAGACATTGCTTGTGCTGGGTTCTCTTGGGTTTGTCCCCATGGGCAGCCCTGGGGCCACTCACCTGCCACCTCCATGAGCTGCTGGTCACTCCCTGCAGGGTTGGCCTTCAGTCCCTACACCTTCCCTTCCATTTGAAGCAGGAGCTGGCTGTGTTCCTGAGCATCCAGCACATCTTCTGGCCTTTTTGGGGAAAAAAATTACTTGAAACCACTAAAAAATATCTCCTTATAATGAATTTTCTGTAATACCGTGCTCTTGTGGCCTCCTGCTCTTCTGCAACCTTGAAACTGCTCTGAATTCATCAAAAACATAGAAATTGCTTCTTCTTTGCCTCTGAAACACCCAGAATGCTTTGGGCAGGAAAAAAATAAGTAAGAATAACACTGTGAAAAGTTGCAGTTCTTTGGTTTAGTTTCGAGAGGCCGATTCCGCCGGGATCTGTGGACAGTTATTTTTATGCATTCATTGCTCATTGACCAGGATAATCAAATAGAATATTCCATTTGCTTCCTGCTGTTTAAGTGCCTAATTCAGAGCTAATTGAAGTCAATGGGCAGATATTCACAGTCTTTAATGGACCAGCCATAATCTTATGTCTACCCTTGTTGTGTAAGTTATTTTATTTATCCTAATTATTTTCATCTTCCCATGCATGCACGACCAATTATTTATTTTATGGGCATAATCATCATCTGTAAGTGGAAGTATTTTAAAGTAGTTATTAAAAGGTATTTCAAGGCCCCATATTTGCACAGACCTGTGGCTATGATAATGGCACAGAAAGAGATTTTAGCACAGTATTGCTTTGGTATCCACGATAACAGTTATCACTATAAAAATGTGTTTAAATTACAAGGTTTTTTTTGTTGCTGCAGCTCCATGGGCAGAACTTGAGCCCCTAATGTGATTATACTAACAACCTATACATATTTATGCCATAATGGCACAACTCTTCAGCTGCTGGGAGCAGAATATACCCTGAACAAGAGCCAAAGTTTGAGATCCTTGGAAAAAAAATGCTTTAGACTATCTCATTATTGTTTCCCAGGAAAAATGAACAAAAAAAAACCCCAAAAGAAAGCAACATAAAAAGACCACATACAAAAAAAAAAAACACACAAAAAACCCAACCACGCAATGAAAAACAAATGAACAAAACAAAGCAAAACAAATACAAAATAAAATAAAAAAAAAAAAAAAAAACACAAACACAACAGAACAATCTTCCAAAAGCACAAAAGAAAAACCCATATGTCAAAATCTATGGTTGTTTCTCTGCATATTAAAGCATTTGCATATAAAAATAAAATAAAAAAAAACCCACACATATTTTTCAGCTTTTCATGAGTCTCAAGCTGAGATAGGGATTGAAATCAATACATTCTGTTAGTGCTGATGGCTCTGAAGTTGGAATAATTCTGGAAACACAATGTGAATTAGGAGAACCAATGACATGCACTAATAATTCACTTTCTCTTCTGTTTTCTCAGCTTTTGAGCATTCCTGAAGTCCTCAAGGTGCTGCAGTCTCACGTCACTTGCTGTGAAGATCTGGATCTTGTGTGGAAAATTACAATCTGCCTTTCCACCTTTCTCAGAGGTTTCTTTTGGTGGGGTTACATTTTCAGGAACATCTGCATGTGCTGTAAAACTTCCTGTTATGAGCCATATTAATCAGGACAAAACAAAATCCTGCTCAGTTCAGTTTTGTCACTGACTCCTGCCAGGGTAAAGACAGGTCAGCCGCGAGTGTTTGGGAAAATTTGATTTTCTCTTGCCACATAATCAGTACAGAATCCAAGCACATAATTACCATTCCATACACACAATATTTGGATACTTAATAGTGCATTAAGCAAGTTACATTGAATGTTTTGATATAATTTAATCTCGCCGCGTGTCAATATTTAGCTCCTAATTAATAACATATTTACTTCTCTGCCATACATTGGTGTGCCAATTATGAGCTTAAACACCCTTCCCCAGCTCAATACTTGCCATGGAAATTAAACACACTGTGCTGAACATGTCTGTGGTGGAACTTCATCAAAAGCAAGGAATTTACTCCCAGAAAATCTTGGTTCCACTGCACAGTGTTAATGCAGTCTGAAGGTATTTTGTGGATTATATTTTCCTTCTGTGATCAGTGTTGTTTCAATGGGTGTTGTACATCCCCCAAGAAACACAGACCTGCATTAAGAGGACTTGAATTGTCACCTCTTGTTTCCCAAACATGGATTATTTCCACTTCATCTCCCTTTCAGGTTTATTTGGGCAATAAATTTACAATTAACTCAAGCCCATCAAGTACTACAAAAACTGAAATTGTGCCTGACACACTATCTTTTTTTTTGCTCCAGAACTGATTAATTAAGAGGTTTAGGCAGTCATTTTTCATCCAACACTTGAGGAAGAATTCTGACAGACCTACATTCAATTAAAGTGTCTTCCATCTCCTTTCACCTTTTCCCATTTAGCCCTTGGTCTCTGCAGAATAACTCTGTTATGTAGTGTCCATGAAGAATTTATAAATATTCCAGCCTTTTTTTCTGGAATCAGCATAGTGGAGCTTTACCCTACAGATATTTTCTTTTGGGTTTTTGGTTTAGAAGAAATTCCGTTGCATTTTTGTCCTATCTGTAGATATATATGAAACAATGTGATA
>WBNO01009058.1:0-30850 GCA_013400575.1 Peucedramus taeniatus
CGACTGGCGGTGCTGAGGGCGCTGTGTGGGCGCTGTGTTTTGTGAGGGCTCTGTGTTTTGTGAGGGCTCTGTGTGTGCCGAGCGCCCTGCCCTCACGGCGGCACTGGTTCAGATACCTCTGTCCACTCCTTTGTCTATGCGCCTGCCTGGGCACCTGGCCCCCGTGAGGCCCCACAGGAATCACGGAATCATCAAGGTTGGAAGAGACCTTTTAAGATTATTCATTCCAATGGTCCATCCAGGTCTGCCCCTGTAACCCCTAAACTGCTAAACCACATCACCCAGTGCCAGATCCAGATACCTTTTAAACACCTCCAGTGTTGGTGACTCCACCACTTCCCCGGACAACCTATTCCACTGCCGACCACACGAATAATGATTTTTTTTTTTCCAACAGCTAATCTGAATCTCACCTTCTTAGTTTAAGGCCATTTCCTCTGGTCCTCTCACTGCAGTAAAACAGACTGACCCCACCTCACTATAACCTCCTTCCAGGGAGTTGTAGAGAGCAGTGAGGTCCCCCCTTGAGCCTCCTTGAGATTGAACAACCCCTGCTGTCCCAGCCACTCCTCATAAGATGTTTTCTAGCTTTGTTTTCTTCCCTGGGCATGGTCCAGCACCTCAATGTCTGTTTTAAAGTGAGGAGACCCTGTGCACCCCTACAGACACCTCTGGTCCCTGCTCTGCAAAGAGCTTGTTTGTGGTTAAAACTGGTCCCGCAATAGGTTATTCACTTAGTCACTGCCTTCACAACCTCTGTCCCTCAGTCCTAGTCATGCTCTTGCAAACTGGGTCCCTGTCCACCTCAGTCTGTGCTTGTGAGAAATATGGGTATGTTGGGGAGAAATTGCAGCTGCCACCAGCCCAGGGAACCGCAGAGACGGGAGGCAGGGACACTGCCTGGGACTGTGGCAGCAGAGCAGTATTGACAGGGGATAAGCATCACATACTGAGGTAAACGCACATGATCACCGGGTCTGGCGGAGCTGACACTGATTCTGAGAGAAAAGCATCCCTCCTGAGTTTTCCACAACTGTTCCAGGAGCGTGACAGGCAGGCGCAGCCCAGCACCCCCTTTGTCCATAGTGTCATGCCATGTGTGGACCTTCCTCCTTGTTCCAGCACAGATGTTTCATCAGTGTCCTGTAGCAGCACCATGTGGGTCACTGGGGTCAGCACTGATCCTGAGGCAAAGTGTGCTTCCATCTTAGTCTGTGTAATTCCCTGAGTCACAGCATGCCTGAGCACTGATGGGGGATGAACATCACATACTGAGTTAAATGCACGCAGTCACCGGGTCCAGCAGAGCTGGCACTAATTCTGAGAGAAAAACATCCATCCAGAGCTTTCCACAACTGTTCCAGGAGCATAACATCCAGCCAGAGCAAAAAGCCATCAGAGAGCCACTTGGAAGGCTTCCATATCTATTTACTGTGAGACTGGGAAAGAAAAACATGTCTGCTCACAGTTACAATGGTCATGGCCCCTCAGGCTTTTCTCATGAGTCTGCATTTCATTGTAATAACTTTTAAATGTACTTCTGGAAAGAATCTGAATCATGATACCCTCTGGGGGCTGTTGGTTTCTCTCTTCATCAGCATTACATTCTAATTACTTTTCAAGTTGGTCTTCAAAAAATACCCATAGAAAATACAGATCTAGAGAGAAGGTTTCTGCAAGTACACAGTTGCATGCATGCTGATATAACTCTTTACATTTTAAGTTTGGCTAACAAATGCATTGAAGTTTTTCTTTTTTTGACACATCAGTAAAAGAAACCAGACCCCTCTCATGCTGACATTTTATTCATCGGAAGTGGCCTGTGAGTAAAAGGCTTAGAATTCTCCTAAATGCCAGTGGCTCGCTGGCTGGCTGATGTCAGCTGTTAGACTCTTGGCCAGCACTAGGATTTCACATCATAGTGCCAAATTTATGGACACAAATTAGCATTGCTGAGAGAGCTAATTTTGCCCCAAAGGTCTGTGCTGTGCTGTGTTCATGGTTCTGCCCCCAGCAAAGGGCACTTCTTCAGTGGGTGTCTTCTGTGGCCACACAGGAGCTGTACAGGATGGAGCTAACCATCCTATATACTACTTTGAATCTCCCAAAACATGCTGTAGACTTTCAGGAATAAGTCTGAAAGTACCTTTGACAGTGTGAAATTGAACTGTGCAATGAGGAGGCCTTTTGATTAACCAACACCAAGAATGGCAGTCACTGTAGTGAAGGAATTAAAAATGTCTTCAATATAATAGACTTTTAAAAATATATTTGCCAATAATCCAGCTGAATGCTGACTGTGATGTAGGACAGGTGACCAAAAAAAGGCATGCCCTGTGCTCCTCAGCATGTCCCACTGCCCACACCTGCTCAGAAGTGCTGCTGCCACCCGGCCAAAACAGTGAGAAGATTCTCACAAAAAACTATCGAGGTTTTCTCTTGAAGAACCCCTGTCCCACAGAGGCCAAATGGCTGCTCAATTTTCCCTGGCTGAAGGGTTCTCAGGAAAACCTTTCCGCATGCCTGGAGGATGTTCTGCGGAGCCATGGGAGGTGTCTGTGCTGCTTTTCCCGAATCCTGCAGGTGCCGCTGTTGCCGCAGGGAGATCTATTGGAACATTAATAAAGCCGGGACTGCAGGGTGACGTATTGGAACATTAGCAAAATCGGGAGGCTGAAAGGTGGTGCCTGTGCGGGTGCTGAATATCTCCTCTCTTACAGTATGATTTAAGTATGTCGTTGTTAAGTTTTTGTTTGTTTGTTTGTTTTTTGTTTGTTTGTTTGGTGTTCCTCCCCCCCCCCACCAATTCGATAAAGATGCAGAGCTCTTANGTCGTCGTTCCCCCCCCCCAATTCGATAAAGATGCAGAGCTCTTAGTCTTAAAAAACCAAAAAAACCCAAACCCCCACCCCAAAACCTAAAAAGAGTAATAATTTATTTGAATGTGCAGTTTTGCCTGACTGCTTCTTGTCACAACCTGTCCATTACACCTGCAGTTTTGGGGACCATTTTGACTTAAAACCCCTTGACATACTTGGCTGCTGAAATTCCCTATTGCAGAGGAGACATGAAACTCAGGCCTTGACTATTTGTAGGTACATCAAATCCCATGGGATCTTTTGTGATAGGGAGCCACTTTCCATTGCAACCAGAATGTGCAGAGGGTTTAATTCCTCCGCCAGTTTAGTGGGTATGAAATCTTCACTTCCTGTTGCAAGCTGCATCTCTGCACTTTGTCCTCTGTGCTAAGGCATCTGCAGTAACCTTTAATGGTACAGGCAGTTGCCATTTTTGTTACTAATTATCCACTATAGTTGCTACTTGTATTTTCATGCACTGGATCTATCGGAGGAGAGGTGTTCTACAGCCTCACCAAAATGGAAAGGAGCTTACTTTGCCACAAGTAAGAGGCCACAAAATCTTCATAGGATACAACCATTTTTGCTCCACTTGCTGAAATTCCACGAAGATTGGAACTCAAACTTCTCCCAGGAAAGTCAAAATTGCAAAAGTGCAGAGCTACCAAGAGCTCATGAGGAGTACAAGTATCCGTAGTACAAGCATCTAATCTACATCTCTTACACTTCCAAGGCACTTTGTTAAGGTCTAGGCTTTTCCCAGATGTCCCATTTACTCTGGATGCCATTGCATGCCCAAAGCAACGCTACAGTCTGTGGATGCACAGCTGGTGGATGCTGTTGTGCAGCCCCTTGAAGGGGTAAAACAAGGCAGGCTGCTGGACTTCACACTCTTCAGCCTGGAGGAGAGAAGAGGCTCCCTGGCTCCTTACCTTGTAAGGCATTTCTCAAAAACAGCATTGATTTACCCCATTATCACCCCAATGGTGATAATCACAACTGCATATTGTGTTTGTCTACTCAGCTGAAAGCCTCTAATGAGCTACAGACACTATATTCTAATTAGATACCTGCATAAACCTGTTGTCAGCTTATGCTTTCACGTGATACAAAAGCTTCAGTGGATAAAGAAGCTTCCCTTCAGGGTCTGAATGTTTCCTACCTCAGTGGGTTGTGCTTCACAGGGAGATAACCCATCTTGCAGATTCAAGGCAGGCACCAGAACACTCTCTCTCGACAGGGCTGGGCCAGGCCCAAGAGCTATTACCTTCATTCCGGTGAGGGTTAATGAATCTTGATGAATATGTGTGTATGTGTGTGTAGGGTAGAGGTCTGAACTGAAATTGACCTAAACACAGAGAGCAAGAGAGGTCCCCAAAGACAGTCTCTGCACAGGCAGTCCCACAATACAGGGCTTGTGAAAACATTTACGCTTTCACACTACCAGCAAGGTGATGATGGCTCTGTCCATTTCTCAGCTGAACTGTTAATGGCTTTGGAAACTGTAATCCTCTCTTCCCCTCCCCTCCTCTCCCCTCCTAATAAAACAACTCGGTAAAGGTGGCATTAAGGTAACAGCCTGGTATCAGAGTTGTCAGTCCAGAGAGGTTTAGCGCTCTTGAAGTGGGGATTGAGAAACTCTCCCGAGTATTCCCATCCCACCAAAGCTGCTGCAGCACAGGCTGTGCTGGTATCGTTGAGGGAGGTGTTGACCCCTCCAGTGACCAGCCATGCCCTGGGGAGCCAGGCAGCAAAAGTGGGGAACACATCTGAGCCACGGGAGGCTTTAGAGGGAATGTGACATTCCCAGTCACTAATGCACAAATATTGGCTTGTGATTTCAGGAGCACTGGCAATATTTCACTACTGTGTGCTCCAGGTTTCACTTGCACGATAGCATTGGGTGGAAAAGGGATTGGTGTGTGATAAAAAATAATAAAACAAGGAAAAAACCTTTTTCAGTCCTAAAGTATGCCCCAGCAATGAAAGGATTGTGTCACCTGACCTACTTGTGTGGAGAGGTTTGTGTTCTAGGTACATTTACCTAGCAGGAAGTCTGGAGGAATTCTAGTGAAATGGGGAATGTTGTGTAACATGCATGGCTACAGTTCCCCACCACTTACAAGATTCTTGTGTTTAAGCCATAGATCTGGATCAATTCCAGGCACTTTGATTTAAAATAAACATCCTGGATGCAGTGTGTCAGATACTAGCACAATATTGTTTTAGTCTTTCTCATTTCTCCCATGGGAATAATTATTCCATGAAGAAGGAAAGTGATCTAATGAGAGAATTAACTCAAGAGCTTGAACACTGAATTAGTCACAGCTGTCTGAGAGGGGAACCAAGGCGAGCTCCACAGAGACCTCACTGCATTTCCAAGGAAGGAGGCCAAAAGAATACTAGGACTCGGATAGCACTTGGTGTCAAAACAGAGGCAGGAGAGATATGCTTTTAGGAGAGAGACTTTCCTCCCTCATTTCCCTGTGAAGATAAATCTCAGTAGTAGGGAATCACTGCAGCTTTATCTTGGAGATGTTGAAAGCTGTCAGATTGTTGAGGTCTGATCCTAACTGTGTCCTCACTCTTATTTGAAGCAGATGATTGATTTCATAGCTTGGGTCTTTTTTCACTGTAGTCTGGAGCTGACCTGCAGCTTCACACTGAATTAGATCTGCTCTCTTAGGTGACTGTATCAAAGGTGCAGGGTTTTTTTTTGCCAAAAGGAAAAATGAGTTGTGCTTGAGAATTATCAGTCTTCAGGCATGGGGGAATTCAGTCTTGCCATTAGTAAACTTTGGCAATGTTTCAAATTGTAATCCAAACCCTAATGCTTTTTGGACTCTTTACTTAAGTCTTCTTGTCTAAATCTCAGTGTTTCCTTGGATAATAAAGTAGAGCAAACATACAATAGACATGAGCTGTCTGAAGCATGTGGCATTTTTTAAAATAACTCCAAGTTATGCAAACCTTTGGAACAGAAAAAAAAAAAGGAAGGAAAATAACCAGCAAATGTGCATAAATTCAGCTAATTTCATTCCTTTTAAATTATATATTCATTAGATATATACCAAGAGCATGTTTGTTCTCCTAGAACATATTGCAGTGCTGTTGACAGAGCTCGTGGGCTGATTTCATTGGGAAGATGGATAGAGTTAAACTCTGCCTGATACCCACCACATTCCAGAGCCTGTGTGATGCAGTGGGGTCATTCCAGAAGCAGCGCCTCAGTGGAATGTGAGATATGTCACCAACTCCTAGTGACTCTTAGTAGGATGCCTGCAGGTCCTGCATCTGCTTGCTTGGTGAGTCAGGACTTCCAGGGCTCTGCATACACTGAAGCCTCAAAAGATTAAACCTTCTTCCACAGTGTAACATTTCAGCTGTAGATGGCACAGGTTGCTGCTATGCATCCCAGCTCCTTGGCTGCTCTGCTGTTGCTTTGCCATGTATTTTCCTGGATAATTTTTTCCAATGATTTACTTTTCCTCAGCACACGCATTTTTCATCTCCCTTTTTAGATTTTCACATTTGGAGGCTTGGTCTAGTTCTTTGGATAGAAAGATCATTTTTTTTCTAATCTTGTCCTTCAAAGTGCTTGCAAAATCTCTACTTCATTGTTTAGGAAAACATAGGAGTTGACTGGATTAGAACAGATCCTTAGGGATTACTAACAGAAAATCTGAGTTTAATGACAACATACTCATAGTAATCTTTTAATGTATTTTAATTTAATTTAATTTTAATGTATCAAGTATTATGGTGATTTCATTTGCACTTTGATTTTCTCCAGTTGTTTATCAGAATATTATATCAACTGTTATCAAAATCTTAAAAAGTCAGATCTAATCTATATCTTTCTCTTTCTCTTCGGGCTGGTTGTCTCTCAGCAAGGCAAGTTAGCCTGTTTGACATTATTTGTCTTATATAGTACAATAATTATTTTTTGCATAATTTCACTATCCTTCAAGGTCCATGGAAATGTATGGTTTAATAATTTGTTTTGGTTTTTGGATGCTCAGGCTTTTTATACTATTTTATTTCATAAAAACCTGGAGCATCAGACACAATGATCTTAAAGATCTTTTCAAACTGGAACAATTCTGTGATTCTATAATTTTTGCATAATAACTTTTGCATGATAATTTAACATAATAGCTTTTTCTGAGGTTTATCTTACAAAGTGCAGCTCCATTTGCAATATGAAAAAAGACACTGCAACAGAACTTGTCTGTGCTAATCCTAGTTCTGCAATACTTGCAGTGATCAGATAAATCTTTTTTTGACTCTCTCCCACTGACACAGTTTACTTCTCACTACTTATTTTCTTCTCAGGTATGTTTGAAGATTAATGAATATTTATAAAATGTTTTGAGTGAAACCTGCACATGAAAAATGCAACAGAAGCTGAAAATGTCATAATTACTGATGTTTATTATTTTTTAAAAAGGAAGACTCTATGGCAATCAATATCTATGGAGATTTATGAACAATAAAAATAGAATGAGGACTCTAAAGGTACTACAGGAAATTGTGGCCTGAGGAAGAAAGGCTTGCAAAGGCACAAGGAACAGTAGGCAAGTTTTATTAATAATACTGAATATTGAAATATATGCTGAATGAAGCATTTGTATTACATAAGTATGATGGAATCCTTTTCAGTCTGCAAGTAATTAAGGATGAGGTTCATTATCATCATAAGTCATATTCATAATTTTAAAACAGTAGGCTAAGATAACATATACTAAAGAACTCTAACAGATCTGTCATGAGAGGTCTCATTTTTAAGAAATCCTGGCATGTCAGTGAAATTTCAGAAGATTCACAGTATTTTGCCAATGTTTAAGGAAAGAAAATTAAATAAACAGAGCAATCAGGATGACCCAGCTTAGCTGGTTAACGTGACACCAGGCCCAAGTAGCACAGTACAAAAGTTGATTCTTAGCCAGGTTCTAAATAAGTCAATAATTGGCAATAACTTTAATTTTTATCAACACTGTCTTGTTGATAAATCCAGTTTAATTTATTGATAAGGGTTTTAAATCTGTTTCCTCAGATTGGTGTAGGAATTATTTCCCAACCTATTTCCCAAAGCATTTGACTACCATTGTAACATTTTAATAAAGATTTTAATAAAGTCTAGTGTCACTAAACACGGAGGCATTTCAGTGGTCTGGGCCAGTGTGGCTCCAGAAGCAGGACATGTGCTTTTGGGCTGTGATGCACAGAGGCACCTGCCTAATCAGGCAGCATTAGCTGGGGATGTCTGCAGCCACCAGAAACTTGGATCTTTCTTTTCCCTGGTTACCTTCACAGTGTATTGCTGTGATCTGTTTTTTAGCCATTTGTGTTATTTTTCATTTTGCTTTACCTGAGTTATCCTAGTCTTTCTGTAAACATAAAATATCCACTGATAGCATTTCTGATTATCACAAAGGTTATTTAGGGTGTAAATTATTGTGTATATAAAGCAACTAGACAGAGCAAACAGTGGCTTAAGAAGATTGGCATATTCATGTGAAGTTTTTTAACACAACTGAGTGCAAAGCAATGAGCTGAGAGCTAAGACCACTGCTCACACCTCTGAGACCAGCGAGCTCTAGAGTGGAAAACTGTCCCATAGGGACAACAGAAAAGCTCTTGAATTTTTGTTCTAGAAGAGAGATGACCTAGAGGAAATATGGTAGCTCTGCAAAATTATTTGAGTCACAAAAGAGTTAAATGGTTTGCTTGGGGTGCATCATGAGTCAGTGGGAAAGTTCTGAGTAAGAGCAAAATGATCTTTCTTGGTCCTTTATCTTGCTGTAGAACCCAATGTTCTTCACAAGCATGCAATAACCAGTCTTATGGGTCATCCTGAAACTAAGCATGGAGGAGTTGTTTGTTGAGAGTGGTTTCAAGAGTAATTTAGTCAGAGCAAAGAGAAAAAAGTGGAATGAGAAGAAAAAGAGCAGAGACACAGGCAGAAACAATTGTGCTATACTTAACAAAAACCATGAAGAAAATGTTTGTCCATGGTGATACAGAAAAAAATTGGTGTTATGGCTGTGATAGGGGATAATTAATTCTTGAATTTTGAGCTTAGCAAAATAAAATGCAGGAAAATTTCTGCTCTGATTCAGGTGCAATAAAGGACAGGAAAAAATAGAGTTAGTGAAATAGGGGGAGAAAAAGACTATCAGAGCTTTACAGAAGACTAAATTCTTGTTCTTTCTTTTCTAACAGTAGAACTGACAAATTGAGTTAGCACAAAATACAGATGTGGCAAAGTATCATTCTGAAAACAATTCAGTGCTGGTAGGAATTAGGCCATTGTTAAGTGTACTGAGAAGCTGGTTGGAAGCAGAGCATGACCTAATGGGTTTAGCATTACTTTTGCAGCTGTGTGAAACCATTCCAATAAATAAACAGCTCAGTGAAGAAAGTGTGTTAGATTTTTAAGATTCTCTTAGTTAAAGAGGATGTGCCAAGTCATTGTTTTAACTGTGGAACAGATCCTTAAAAGCTGTAAGGCAACCAGATTCTTTGGAAGCACCAAGATGATGCTGATTTTCACAACTTGATAATGTGACCCCCAAATTCAAACCTTCTCATGGTTTCTGTGGTGATGGCATTGCAAAAGGCTGTACAGAATGGCACAGACCTGTCCACTCTGCAGTGATGTCAGAGGAAGCATGGATGCATAACTGAAAGCAGGATTTCATTCATCTTTACCTGAAAAATCCCTCTGGGACTGGTGCAGATTTTTAGTTTGACTGTAACAGCGATGCTTGGAAACAGAATTACTGATGGGAGAGACCTGACTGGAGCTGTCCCTGACACTTTGGTTTCTCAGATATCATTATGTTTGGGATATTTCATTGGCAATAATTTCACTATTGTAGGAGACTTTTCTACTCCTTTTGCTTAAGGTAAAAGCCCTGTGCAACAGACTGTGCATGCTGTGTACTGACAATATTTGGATCCAGGGATTTATGTAGTACACTCTAAAGCCCTGTTTTTAAGATTCAAAATAAATACATTTTCAGTGGTCAGTTGCCAGGCTCCCTGACCTATTTCTGCCTGAAGATTTCTTCTTTATCTGAGCAGACCCAGGCACAGAGTAACTCGTGACAGGAGTGCTGTGTGCTTGTGCTAATGAAGTGTTTGGGTTGAAGATTTGGTGCCTTACTGGCAGGCATGACCTTCCAGAGGTCTCTAGTTCTCACTGTTCCACCTTAAGTCAGCAGGGGCTGCCTGTGCCTCTTCTCTTTGAAAGTCAACCCCTAGATGTTTCCTTCAGGCTTGTAGCTGTTCAGTTCAAGTCACAAGATTACACCTGTGCTAGCCTATCTGGAGCTTTGTGATGCAGATGCAAAAACGTCACAGAAAGATTAATAGAACCAGCCATTGATTTATTATGTTCTAGAAAGGAAGGGATAAAGCAGGCTGGCATGATGCCCCAAGCCCAGCCTCCATGACGATCTCCCTTGTGCTGATATACATCCACTAGCATTTATCTCATCTGTTCACCTTTCTTTTGCTTTAGTTTCTTGAACTTCAGGAGTTTCTTTTGGCAGGCATGCTCCTCACTGCTGCTGCTGCTGCTGCTGCTGCTGGAGCTTTCCTCTGAGCTTTTGGAGCGGAGATACTTGATTGCAATCGAGTCCTTCTTGTTCATTTGCAAGCAGAGGCAGGAGGATTTGCTCACCTTAAAAGACTTCCCCCACATACTCTGGCACATGTCAGTCCCATTTGCATACATCTGTGTGTCAAATAAGAAATGCCTCAATTACATTTAAATAGAATTGAATTAACATCAGTTTGTATCAAGTTGATAAACATTTATCACTTTTAAAAAAATTGGTACCAGGAGTCATTTACTGTCTTGTCGTGTGCTATGCTTCATCTCTTCTGAGATGTCTGAAAATGTTACCCAGTCTCACAACTGGCAAAAGTAATTTGCCTGTTTTGAGAGCAAGTGGTTACACAAAATGCAGGGATCAACAGCTGCCCTTTGTTTCCACCCTGGGGCTGACAACCCAGCAGCTCTCTGGGGCTGACAGTCAAAGCTGTGTGTGAGAGCCTTTACAACTTGTAGCATGTCAGGACACTCTGACATGCCTTGAAATCTGAGTAGTACTGAAAGTGCCAGATAGTGCTTTGAATACAGGAATCTTTTTATTTACAGGCCAGAGACAGCCCAGTGGAGTCACAGCTCCGAGGGATCTCATTGTGCCTGCTGCAATGTACTTCATGGCTGGGCAGGACCTCACAGGCAAAGAGAAGAGGCATAATTTAGCAACTGCTTGAAGAAAGTAAGTTTTTGTCAAGCTTCCAAAGTGCTTTTTCCAGTGGGGCAATGGCCTTTCTGGCTCAATAAACTGCAAATTGCAGCTTCTTGTACCCTTATCAAGTGAAGCTGTTCTGTTCTTGCTACTATAGCATTTTGTAAGTCCTGTGTCATAGGACCTGTCAACCACACAACAAAGATACTGTTTGTTTGCTGAGCTCACATTGTGACAACGTTCTGCCTGCCCAGCTTGAATTAGTCTGAAGAATATTAGCTTAAGAGTTATCATGTCCAGACACAAAGCAGGCAGCATGTACACTTTATCTAGCCTGCATTTCTTCCATGTGTTTGTGGTTGAAGTTCAATCTTTTCTGTTTCCGAAAAGGAAACTTCAGGTACTCCCAGAAGCAAAGCTAAGAATGGGATTGGAGATGGGAGTGGTGGCAGAGTAGAAGCCTTGGAAATTAATGAGTAGGAATGTTAGCAACTGAAACTGTGGGCCAGGCAGCAGCACCACTGGGCTCTGTTGCTGACTGATTCACCTTAACCACACCACCAGCATCTCTCTGAGGGAAGCTTTGTTTTATCTGTAATAGCACAAGTAGTCTTTGCCCGTGATGCTGATTCCTACAGTGTTTATCTTACTGCTGTAATTCCTGGATGCTCTGCTGGTTTACCGCCATTACCAGCTCATACAAAGATCTGACACTCTGAATCTCAGAGCAGTGCCCTGTCTTTGTGTTGGGATAATTCTGCATGGAATCTGCTCTGTGTGAGAAAAAAAAAAAATTACAGATTTAAGTTCATTATACAGAAGTGAAATTTGGTATATGTAGTCTTTCTTCTGTTCCAGGTATTTTTGACAACGAGCTCTTCCCTGTGTCCCCATGTGCAAAAACCAATGTTGTATTTTGCCTTATTAAACTTTCCTTTATGAATAATACAAAGTCCATTTCAAATAGCCCCAAAGACTCTGTAGTCTGAAAACAGCTTTTCAGCTCATACCATCTCTAGCCAGGGCTTGCACCATGGAGGCTGCAGGTGCAGGAGAAGGAGTATGGAGGTTGGATGATGCACTAGGAGCAGGGTCAGAAAGGAAAGTTTAGTTCTTTCCTTGTTTTCTCAGGGCAGGCAGATCCTAGCTCTTTCTTTCCCACTATTCCTGTGATTTTTAATAGCATTAGATATTTTCTTTCAGCTCCTGTGCAGTTCTGAATTTCTACCTGCTTTTAGCTAATCATTCCAGAAAGTATTAAAGCCTGTCACATGGGTTCATTTAGGTCTTTATGCAAGAGACATGTATACACCCTATACTTGTGTCCCATAGGTTCTGTAATATGTTTGTGCTTTTCAACTTGCTAAATTGGTAATTTTATTTTTACCTTCCTCCTAACTCTGCTTAAAGATCACAGGATAATCATAATGCTGCAGCAAACACATGGAGCACACAGCCTGTTTCCCCAACATGTTCCTAAATTACTGCAAAGGATTCTGACTCTTTAGCTTCTTGGGAAATGTCCTAGTCTGTGCATTAACATTGCTTGGGAAGCACCCAGCTGGGAGAATAATGACAAGGCTAAAACTGGCCATGGTCAGTTGTGCATCCTTAATATTCGGCATTTGTTCTTTATTCAGCAGTTGTCCCAAATGGGCCTTAAAACCACTTGCATACAACACATGTAGGGCTGCTGATTGCTCCCCTGTGTGAAAAAAGGAACTGTCTAAGTGCTCTGATGTGTGAGAACCCTTCCATGAGTTGAATCCAAACCAAGGCAGTCTAATGTTTGTATATCATGTAATCTTCATATGGGAAATGTGTGTTTTTAAATTTCTCTGCAGAAATTTCATCTTTCTGATTACTTACCATGCAAGCCTATTTGTGGTGAAAAACATGGGTAGTTTAAGGTGTGGTTCCATTTAGTTAAGGAATAGCTGTGCCTGGCTTCAAGTGATAAGACCTCAGAATTTGCTGCATGTTTTTCCCTGCAGATAGTATATTTTCATTAAGAAATAAGTGCAAGGGAACTCAAGGTTAAAAACTCCTATCTCTGAAACAGGGATACCTTGAACAGAGACTGGAGATTATTTATGGAGATTATAATTTTGTTTTTCACTTCATCTGGAACTACTGATGATTTAGCACATCTGGGAAACTAAGCTGTAAGTTTCCACAGCCCATTTGTTTTTGGCCACCTTCCTGAGTCTGCTGATTAGTGTCACTTTTGCAAGGCAGACAGCAATCCAGCACTAACTGGACTGTGTTTTCCACTTATATCAGTTGCTGAACTGACTTCTGGAAGTACATGCACTTGAATTGAATTCAAAATAATGAATCTGCAAGCCCTACTACCAGTCCCTAAGCACTTCAACTTAATTTTGTTTACTTCTTCTATTTGGGCAGTTTTTCATGGACTCAGTGAAGTTCAACTGTTAAAAATATTCAAATACACTTTTGAACTGTATTATATTGCTCTGATGCTAAACTGACTTGAGTCACTAGAAAAATCCTACCTGACTCTGGAAAAGTCTGTAGACCAGGTTCCAGGCAACCTTGCTCCTGTAAGTCTTGTCAGTTCTCATTTTATACACTTTTGCTCATAAAATTAGTTATCCCAACCATTAAACATTCTCAGAAAGATGAGATGGAGAAGGACAAGGCAAAATAGAGAAAAGGGCACAGATACCCAATAGGTAAGAAAAGCTTAAAAATTCCTCAGTGGTTGGGGAATACACATTCCAATTTAAAAAGAGATGAGTAGAGCCCCATATTGTGTAAGGAACCTTATGAATTGCATCTTCTGTAGTGCTTCTGTATTAACAAAGTTCATTTGTCTTTTACTTTCTAAATCCCACTGGGTTAAAATACCAGTGTTTCTTGGACTTTTGCTTCACAAGTGGAATGAAGAGTGATTAATTAAACATATATCTACCTACAGTGAGTGCTGTACATAAAAATGAATGTTTGAAAATTTGTGTACTTAAAAAGTCTGATGCAGGAATGGCCTGAAACTGCTGAAGTAAAAATAAGTCACCGAAGGCATTTTACTCCTGTATATTCAGGGAAAAAACCCCAGAACTCCTAATGCCATATTTTCTGCTTCAGTTGATCAGGTTTTCTTACCTCACGGTATGGAATACATTTATTCTTACAGTGGTTTTCTCCACTTTCATCCCACTCCCAGTCTGTCAGCCAGTTACGGACACATATGGAATCATCTTTGCAGGCTTCATACCTTCATGGAGATTAGTGTGGAAGATAAAGTTACTTCTCTCACATTTAACATTGGACTCAGAGTCAACTCAAAGAGGTGTCCAGGGGCTCTGTTAGTAACGTGGTGTGATTACAGTGCAGCTTAGCAACAGATCTTCAAGCAATGTGCACATAATCTTGGCTTGACATGTTCATAAACTCTGTGCTGCCCAGGAAAACCTAAATTCCCATGAAAACTAAACAGTTCACTCACTACATTTTATACTGAAGACTTAGCAAAGGGCTTGTGTTGTGGGTGTTTTCTGCTTGGAGTGGAGGAAATCCTGGGAGGGAGAGAGGGAGTTTCATGAATGCTGCTGTTCAGTATCATAACAGAGCATAGGTGTGTTAAGGGTGAACTGTCACTTGAAGGAGATGTGGGGAAAGTTTGTATTTATGACTTAATATAGGACAAGAAGAATGATGTTTGCCAGACAGGGGAGTTGCTATGAGGAATGCGCACTGAAATAAGGAAATTCCACAAAAACCAAAATAATACAAACTAATAGGCTCTCAGCCTCAGAATGACATTTTCAAAGAAGTTGAAAAGGAAAGGTAAGTGTCCTGTAGGATATAGGTCTAAAATCTTACATTTTAAGTTATTTTTGATTTGTAAGTGGTAATATAGGAAAAAACCTATAAATGGCCTGGAATGAATAAAGTTCTGGCTGGTCGATGTGATGAGAGATCTCATGACTTACCATTATCCTACATAATTTCCTCCCTTCCACTTTCTTTTATGTTGTACTTTTTGGCTCTTATCTTTCTTTAAATACTACTTTCTGCAAATCAGTTAACATCTACTTAAATTTAGTCTCATTGGCTTGTAGGACTATTCATACCAGTAACTGAGAGTGCCAAAACAATGAGGCACAGCTTCCAGAAAGTTAATGTTTAGCATGGTATTCGTAATTTGTGCCTTTGGATAGATTTTCTGTTTGTCATTTTTAATCTTCAGGGTCATGTTTCAAAACTATTTTGATATCACGAGGGCTGCAGCCTTACATTTTAAAATGAAATATGTGGGTTGTCATGTGGTCATGAGAACTGGACATTGCAGTAGATTTGCAAATGCAGAAAGGTCAGAAGATGCATATCTGCAGTATCATCACACTGGTTTTCTGGGCTTTTTGGAGGGAGAAAGCAAGAACAGATGGAAGGTAACCAGGGCCTGAAGTAAACAGCTGAGGGTCAGGAGACATGTACTCTCAATGAGTTCATCCCTGAATCTGCTGTCAGAGGTTGGGGCTCTGCTGGAAATAGAGGCTAAAATGTGAGAAATTAATATTCATGGTATGCATCTGGTTTCCTCAGGAATATGAATAAATATATTAATTAAAGTGTTTATATTTTTATTCACCATTATTTATTGACTTGTCGAGATGAAATGTTTCTTAATCACGATTATTACCTGACTGTGGCTTGTTCTATAAGCAGGTGACAAGGCATAATTCTATTGTTAGGAGTTTTTCTTTATCTCAATGGAAGTAATTATGAAGTCAAGTTTATGAAAAGTCATGATTTGTGAAAAGTCTAATTTCTGCAGTCCAGAAACCCATAAGTTGTTTCTTCAAACATTACTAAATGTGAGAAACATAAATACTTAAAAGATCCTCCCTGAACATATTAGTTCCCCATGTATAATGGGCAGGATATTTTTATTTTAAAGCCCTTTCCCCTGTATTTTTTATACTTAGCTCTCTTTTATAGGACACAGGTCCCTTTCACAGGTGAATGAGACAATTACTTGTATATTGGGCTCTTTCAAAAGCAATAGTTTAAGGACTAGTGAGAGCAAGGAATCCTAAAACAATTGGAAGAAAAGGAAGGCCCCAAGCTACTCAGATGAATTTCTTTTAAATTAAGTCACTGCTCATTCAGAATACTCTGCACATTTCTGGCCACAAAGACATACAGTATGCAGCAGGCACACTCACAGTATGTAGAAAAAGTAGGTCACATCACCAGCAGTGCTACAGCATGCGAAAGGGCCTCCACTGAATAGAACATGAAAAAATGTTACTTTAAATCACCAGAAAGAGTGGGAATTCTGTCCAGGCTCTTTTTTAGCCTGAAGCCTTAAGCAGGGTGAGGGAATGGGTTTGACACTGGCATTAGGCAGGCACACAGACCAGCATGCAGGGTAATGGGCCATCAGAACATTTTTGATTCAGGCCAGGCATCTGTGACGCCAACAGGAGCAATAGATCATTGCTCAGGACTTGTTTGGAGCAGATCCTCTCTCTGCCAGAAGACTCTATACTGGAAAAAGGGTCAGTTTTCCTGGGCAGCAGCTCTCAGTCACCCCACTGTACTTTCCAGCAGCAAAAGTTAAAAGTGCTGTTTACCTGCAGGTTCTGGAAGTGCCCAGGGAACACTGAGGATTTTGCAATGTGTTATTGACCTACATGATCTACAATTGACCTACAATGAGCTACACTGGTATAAATCTCATATACAGTAAAGCTGGCTTAAACTAGTTAATAGATGCAAACTAAACTTACAGCAAACATTTTCTTTTATCTTTACACTTTCACTTGATATAACAGTTTAGTAAAGACTTTTCATGCTACTTGTTTTGAGACACATTTATTTTAAATAATGGTATTCTATCATTTTGCCCATTAGATCTCTTCTAGAGCTCCCTGGAAACTCCAGTGCTTTAATACCCAAATATAATATTTGGTATTTAGATCTGACCTTTACGATTCAGAGCACTGAGGGAAATTCAAGGTCTTGATCTTTATCTTCAAGGAGATCAATAATCTGGATTTAGTTTAGAAGATTACAAAAAACTTAGCAAGGAAGACTGCATGTGACAAATCTGTTCCTGAGGCACATGTAGATTTTTTGACACAGAAATAAAATTCAATGCTAAAGAAACCTCTAGGAAAGTTAAAAAGTACATCAGCCTTTCTCACTCACTTCCATTACAAGTCCAAGCTATGCTTCTTGTCTCCTTCACTGACACAAGGCAAAGGAGACATATTTGAAGATAAATCCTACTAAAATTCTGCACTGCATACATGATTTTGCCCTTGGAGGGAATGGAAATGGATCCACATGTCAATAATACTCAATTTGTGTAAGCCCTAGGGAAGCAGGGCAGAGAGCAGCCCAAGAGAACCCTACTGTGTTCTGTATTTTCTGTACTTGTAAGAAAAGCTCTTTTATAACATTTTTAGAAGTATAGTAATGGTTTCCCGTGATTTTCAGAGTGGCCTAAGGGATCCAGACATTCACAGTCCATTACTTTCATGGAAAGCTAGCACTTATAATCCTACAGTGTGAACAGAGCCTGGGGTGTTTGTGCTTCACACACACATCCAGACAAGTTCCTCCAGTGACTGGGCACAACATTCATAAGGTGCTGACTGAGTTTATGTGTCCCATGGTGATGTTTTTAAGATCCAACATCTCAAAACAGGGAGGGAAAGGAGAGAGGGAGGGAGAGATATATCCTGGATAAGTACCAGTGGAAAAATCTCAGTACCCTACATGGATATAATTCTCCTGCCCCAAGACTAAGGATAGATGGGTGCTGGGTTGTCCCACCATGTGCCTTGCACTCAAAAAATAATGTGATTCTCTGATGCTGTGTTTTGGGAAACAAAATTCAATGCTATTATGCTGCTCATTGCTATTAATAATTTTGGCATTAGTTGGCTGCAGTTGTCTCTGGTATTCAGCTTTTAGAAGAAATTTTAGAGTGTGATGATAGAAGGGATAAGGTCAAGGGTGAAAAATGAATGAAAAATGAATGAAGCTAATTTGTAACAATAATTAGTTGAAATCCCACGAGTTGATGTCTTCCCCAATTTTGTAGGGCATTTTATACATACAAAACAAATGTATCATGTCATGATCAAGTATTCAGATCGAAAATGCTAATTGCAGACATGGACTTTTCAAAGGGTGGGCAGGCCCTTGCTGCTGCCAGTGCCTGTCAGTGTGGCAGGAGCTCCTCTGTCACGATGCCACTGCACTGCATCTTCCCCCAGAGCAGGGCACTGTGTCCCCGAGTCACTAAACTCATCTTAGTGTCCCCATCCTGCATTCACATCCCGTGTCATTATTATTTTGGGGGCAATAGCTTAGCAGAAGGAAAAGCAGAGGCAGCAAACAATTCAGAAGCAGAACAAGAGAAAAGGTGGTGCAACACCACTGAATCACGGGCACATTAAACCTAAATAAAAATACTTTGATTAAAAAGCTGAACCTACCAGTCATCACAAAAGCTTTGACACAGTGGAACAGCCTGAAGAGCAGCAGTGTCATTGGGACAGATCCAGCGAGCAGCATGTGGAGAACACCGGTAAAAGCACTCGATTTTCTTTGTGAAATCTTCACAGCTGTGGTGGATGAGAAAAGCCACAAATAAGCCTGTTTCTGAGCATCAAGGCTACAGCCACAGTTTTCTAGGCCTGCTTTGATGTGGATGCAATACTACGGATTAGGAGAAAAACACAGAAAAGCATCCTTTGGCTCTGTTAATGACTAAGTTTGAAACTCATTCCTCTGGCATTGTGTACAGGCTCTGACCGTGCAATTACCACAGCCAGCTACAGCACAAATGTTTCCATGCATATTTCAGCCCTATTTGTGTAAGCTTTCTGTAAACTTTTGAGGCCTTGAGTTTTCCTGGCAATAACGATTCCAGGCAATAATAAAATGTAGTTTAAAACTATAGTATAAAACTTTGTCTGTGCTGAAGCCTCATGGTTTTTACTAATCTTTAGATTTTTCCCACAGTCCAGCTGAATTTACTTAAAATCGCATACTGTGCTGCTCTCCTGGGAGTGGCAGGCAAGAGCTGTTACATTTTCACATCTGTTTTTGCTTAATTGTTTTGTACTTTCATCCCTTTATTTCTATAACTTGCCATGTTTCACAGCTTTAACATCTAACGGGGTACTAAAAATGTTAATTAAGGAGACATTTTTCATGGTTACAAAACCCACAGGACTACAAGAATTTTTATTCTAAATTTTCAACCGTTTCATTTCTGGACTCCCGTGCTTTTTTTTTGGTGAGATTTAACAACCTAGTTGATGTGCTTTCTAAACAAAGGAAGAAGCCTGGTCTCTATTCATTACAGATCACTCTCACTGGAGGGTGATGGTTGGAGAACTACAGAGGTGCAGGGTGGTTGTCACCTACTGGGTTTATGACTGGTTTGCATTGCAAGATCTGGTTGTATACTGAAAGCAAATTTGAAAAAATATAACCCTGTCTTGAAAAAATGGCAGAAATCGTGTAGACTTAGGGATTTGTGGATTTGTGTGAGGGTAGAAGAAGAGCCAGAGGTTGATCAGGTATAGAGAAAAGATGATGGGAACTAGGCTGGGTGACACATTCTCTAGGGTAACCTAATGTCCATCAGCAGCTGGTGGCTGCTCCAGCCCAGATCTGTGGAAGCAGGACACAGAAAACATCAAAGCTGACTTACGATTTACTGAGCTGCCCACATCTGTTCCAGTAGCTGTCGCCTACTTTAATTACTGGGGAATGAGCCAATTGCTCTGTGAAGTCTGCATAGCAACAGGAAGCTGTTGAGAATAAAACAAAGATCTTGCAATAAGTGTTCCTTTCTAACACTGTATTTGGAAGACACAAAATGTAAGATGAATCTGGTTTGAACCATAATGTGATAAAGTCTCTTAGTAGTAATTAGCTTGAGATGTACTCAAGCTCTAACAGTTTTGGATGTGAAAATGGCAGTGTAAATGCCAGGTGAGGTGGACTGGCATAAACAGTGCTTTGTCAAGCTGTGCCCAGAGAGTCCCAAGAATTTTACCAGTGTTCTGCCAGATGCCACATCCTGAGGGATACTAACTTTGAAAACTACCAAACATTAAAAAAAAAGAGTTGAAGAATTTTAATAAGTACTGTACTTTGCTTACAATAGAATCTTGATTTCAAATTTTCCCATTTGGTGTCTGCTACAATTGATTCTTATACTTAATTACAATAAACCAAAATAATCTTTGCTGTAAATATTTTTAAGCAGATGGAACTACAAGAAAGGCAAACTGCACCAGAATTTTGAAAAGAAAATAAATGAAGTTAATGAGCATTTTACAGCTGACTTTGTTAAGACCCAGAATGTTACTCTTGGTTTGCATGCAGCAAAATGCCAATGAAGAAGGCTTTTCAAATACAATGTATACTGCATCTTATATATTTTTGAGAAATTAGGGGAACTGCCAAAATGATTAGTGTGTACAATGCTGTATTTCTTGACCATATTTGGAAAAAATCAAACCACTCTTACATTTAGAGTAGAGAGTGCACTCTTGCATATTTGGCTCAGGACCTGGCTTCAGTTTATGAGTGTCCCCTTCCAGACATCCATATTTTTGGCAGGTAGATGATGTTATGACAGCAAGGAGGGTGATAGCAAACCTCAGCATTGTTCTTCAGCTCTTCTTCCTGTATGGAGAGAAGTCTTTGTTTGCATCCTTTATTTCCAGGAGAAACTATAACATTAAAAGGAAGGACTGCATTTAAAATACTACATATATAATCAAATAAAATATGCTCAGCAAAGGTGCACACAGAAATACTAAGACACATTCTCCCTTCCTATTTGTTTATAACTGAACACTTTGCCTTCTGTTACATATTTCTGAGGTTTGGTGGCAAGTGATAAAAGTCATCAATATTTCAGGCTATGTATGAAAACATGTTATAATTTTCAGTATTCAAGAAAATTATTTTAAATTTCTTCCACTGAGCTGAATTATTTTTTAAACCTTCCAAGAGACATTTGTATGTTTCACTAGATTTGAAGAAAATATTGATTAGTTCTAAAACATGAAGAGTTTTTTTGCACACTTGGATATTACACATTAAATACAGCTGCAAGTGAGATAGTAGTGTTCACCATCTGAGCTGGATAAATTACACTGAATACTCCCCTTTGTTGAAGCTATGATAATTTATATTTAAGAATCTGATCCGTTATTTTCTGCCTCCTTTGTAGAGTTTGGTCAAAAATACAAGATAAAAATGTTTTGTCTTTATGACTAAAACTTCTCTCAACACAGGCTATACATTAGTCACCTATAAAGATAAATCTAGAACTTTTTACATAAATCAATGCATTATTCTTTGTACATATTATTAATTTAACCCTTCATTCTTTAGTTAAATATTCCTGTTAACTTTTTGGAATAATTTTGTCTGAATAAGCACTGCAGTTCTTCTACGTACCTAGACTTTTCAGATATAAAGAACAATTTATACAGAAGAAGAAAACTATTTTTTAAATTTCTCAGTAATTTCTCACCTCTTTTCCTTCTGGGTGATACTTCTCCCTGGAACAAGAACACAGTAAATTGCTTTTCCCATTTTCCACTTTATATACACACCATCTGGCATCAGTGCTCCAGAATTTGTTTGCCCTGGAAGAGTTCCTTGACCCTTTGGAATGCTAACACAAATTTATCTCAAAAGCAGATGCAATGACCAGCACATAATGCCCTTTTATTGCTTGCAAACGTCGACATGATAAAGAAAAAAGTACAAACATGGGTTAGAATTAGGAAAACAATAGCTCTCCTATATTTCAAATGCCATTAACCCCTACTGCCTGATTTTTCTATGATTCCTTGTATTATTAATTATTAAATTAATTTCTACCACAGTTTCATGGAGCTCTCACCACTAATTCAGGCTTCAGTAAATTCAAGACATGAAATGCTTCTTATTTCAGCCTGACAGACTTAATTCTGACTAATGGCTTGCCTTGTTACACAGTAATTTTACTACATTCCTTGGAAGATTGTCCATATCTCCTGATTCCCAGTTCTTTGCTCTCTCTTCACAAAATCCCTTCAAAACCTGGTTGCTCTACCTGTCTCATATGTACCTCACAACCAGTCTCACAAGCACTACAAGAAATGGTTGATTGTACCACTGATAGTGGATCCTGATGGGATTTCATTGGGAAACCTGCTTTCTGCAAAGAGCATTTGCATCTAAACACAAACCATTGGTGGTGATGATAAATGCTTGCACTCATTTTCACAGGTTGTCTTGCTGTACTGTAAAGAGCAGCACCCCTCAGTACCTTGCAATTATTTATATGCATAAGGAAAGCAGCATCTGTTGGGTTTGTGTTTTAAATAGAACACTGATTTTTCACATAATACTCTGAGGCCATTATCTACTAAACTTTTTTTTTTTGAAAATACAAACCTTGGCACAGTAGAAGTGTGGTGTGATTCTCAGCGTGCAAAAGCATGAGCACGATAATAAAACAATCTCTACAAGCTGTAAGCACTGATTCCTATTCTAGCTCTAGTAAATGCCTCAAGGTGAAAGTCTTGCTGGCCTAAAAAGAGCCTTTTCCAGATCAGTGGAAACGGAGCAATTTTCATGTTCCAGAATGAATTTAATTAAGGCAAGTTTAGAGAATGAATTTAATTAAGGCAAGTTTAAAAAGGCATAAAGTAACTATAGAAGAAAATGAAGTAAATCTAATGGCTCATTAACCATGCTTTCACCTCATGTGGCTTGATCTAGTGTTGGCTGAAATTCATGGGGCTCCTTGCTGCTTTGCAAAGTAAAGGATTGGTGCTTGCTGCTCGGCACTCAGGTCTGTGTAGTCATACAAAATAAAGACCAAGGTGTAATATGAACACTGACTTTCAGCCCTGTGAGGAGTGGATGGGCTGGCCAGCCTGGTGAAAAGCACAGAAATAGTCCATGCTCTGCTCCTTTCTGCTTGTTTGTGAGAAATACGTGGACACTGGTGAGGTATCAGCATGCCAGGAGGTTCTTGTAATGCCTCTGCTCACTGAATTGGCATACAAATTATATTAAGCTATAGGAAACTGGGATCACTTTCAGGCTTTGAGTATGAGCCAAATGGGACCGCTTGCTGGGAGATTAGGCAGAGTTTCTAGCAGCAGGAAGGAAAATTGTCATATGTTTGTGATTTCCCAGACTTGGCTTTGGTTAGCAGTACATGTAAGCAGGCTCAGGCTAAGGAGCTTTTAGTGATGTTGGCTATACATCATCTCCTGAGAAGTGAATCTTGATTCTTCTTTTCTAAAAGTATTCTCTGCCAATTGTTTTGTCTGATACCATACTGAGAAATTTGTTAAAGGAATTATCTTACCACTTCCCATACTTGAAGGGGTCATTTATCTTAATTTGTTAAAATTTAACTTATTTTCAAGCACGTAGTGATATTCTTGTACTTTAAAGACTCCTACCATCATTTCATTTTAACTTTAATATAAGCACCCTGTAACTTCTAGTCATCTCTTCAGAAGCTAGAGTGAAAGCATGGATGATGTTGAGGTTTTGCCACAGACAACAATTCAGGCACCACAACAACAAACTATTATCATCTGACGATCTAATTGATAGTGGCCAATGGTGTTGGCAAACCCATGCATCTATTCCAAACCCACAAACACTGCTACACTAGGTCTCAAGAGCCATCTACCTGAGCCATTTCCTTCTGGCAAGAGCCATTGGCAGAAAATTAGGGAAAAAATGTTTTAAAAAATACAGTTTCTAATTTCCCAGCTTCTGGCAATCAGTTTAGTAACTATGTGAACTGACATCTCATAACTCAGCAGTGATTCCTGCTTTGTGAGTCAGATCTCTTTAAAGACTGCAGCAAGCTTTCATGCTTTTATATTCTTGGTAACTCTGCAAAGCCGATGCGGTTAAGGGAAAAATTGTGCTTCCAACCAGTGACAATTGCCAGATCCATTTCCCTTCTTGGCACCCTGGAAGTATAGCAACAGTGTGGCTGGAGGGAGACTGAGTTTCAGGAGTGTAAATTAGAGCATTTGGCCTGTTACAGCTTTATTAGACATGGCAATGTCAGCTAATGAAATTAATCTGTTTGTTCCTCATGTCTCAGCGTGAGTCTGCATGCTCAGAGGTTGGAAGTGTTTTTCTTGTTAACTGTAACAAAAAATGTAATTAGGAGGATAGGTTGTTATCTAATTTAGTGAAGCTCCTTTAAATGCAAAACTGCATTTAAAGTTGCAACAAGAGCATGTTATTTGATCATCAGTGAAGTACATAACCTGGACTTTAGAACTGAGAGTTTGTCTTCACAGGTCCTGGTTGAATGTATCATGTCACAAGTCAAGCTGAATGCCAGGGGAGACACTCCAGATGGACTCAGTCTGGCACTTCTGACTCTGGAAAAAAACAGCTGAGGTCAAATCTTAATGCTACTGAATCTGAGGTGTGATTTGTTTCAGTTCATTGATAGGATTTCTCCTATTTTTTTTTCTTGGTGTAAGGAATACATCACAGAACAAAGTAAGGCTTATTTGTTTTATTTGTGTACACAAATGTTGCTGAGCTAGTTCTCCAACAGGGCACAGGAATGACAAAAGCACCAGTAAATTTTATATAATGAAGAGAGTGAGTCAGTGGTGGGTAAAAAAGCAGATCTTTTAATGAATGGTAGGTTTAAAAAGGAATCACAACCCAAACCAACAAAAATAGAATTGTAAAAATGTCATTTTAAGCCCCACGTTAGGCTTTTCAAAATTAAAGGGGACAAAAACCTACTTATTTCAGCTTATTACTGAGTTGAAAGCACCTCTTGAAAGCATAACAGAATGCTCTTCCTTTGCCCTAGTCTTTCATTTGCCTTTCACATTCTGCTAGTCTGTTACTGTGGGGTTCCTTGAACCACTAACAACTACTGTTAGTTTTTCTACAAAGAAGGGTTTGGTAGCTCCTGACTGGTGTGAAGGGGACTTTCACAAGTGACAAAGAAAATCTCTGTCCAATTTGACCTATACTCCAGAAATAACCAGCTGCAATCATGCTTTGAATTTAGACCATTAATATTTAACTGAATTTTCTACATCACTTATGTAGAAATTACTTATGAGTGATGAATTTCCTCTTAGGGGAATAGCAATAAATTTTTTTTAAAATTTACACTTGTGTTATGGGTAATCATTATTTGAATAGAGATAAAGCCTAGATGTCCCTGCCTAAAGTTGTGATGTAGTGTTTTTTAAAGTACTTGGTGCCATTACTGGATTCTGGATGGCCACGTCCCACAGTCCCCTCTGTGCCTTGATCCTGTACTGCCCCTTTCCCTCCATTGTTCTGGCACAACTCACATGGGACTGTGCACCCAACCAGCTAGGGAAAGTGATACAGCAAAATGAAATTCAGTGCTCCCCTTGCCTCCAGTGTTTCTGTGTGAATCACTTTCAGTTTATAGCACAGCTGAAGAAGAGTTTTGCGGCTGAAAAGGGTGGTATCCCACTGAGAGAGACACACGTGAGGGTAGGACTGGCAGTACTTTCAGTCAGAACTGCCAGCCTCTGTGCCCCACTGTGTTGACATTCTGTGCTGTTTTTTTTAAATTGTTATGTTGAACACCTTATAATAAAAATGAAGAGCTGACAGGTCTATAGAGAAAACAAATAATGCAAGCACAAGGTAACATTGAGATCATACTGGTCAACATATTAGAAGGCAGTGACTGGAAACCACCAGATGAGTCACTGCTGAGCTTTTCCTGTTGGCATCACTGTAGGGATGAATGTTAAGGAGGACACGTTGTCTCTGATGAATGACTCCCATACATGCCATATTAGTCCCAGATAGCTTGACTCATTGTCCTGTGATGATTCTGTGGTTAGAAAATTGACCACAACACTCATGAAGCAGGTGTTTTTTTGCCCAGTACCTTTGTTTACATTGTCATCTCTCTCTCTGCGCCTCTCAAATGGCTCTGCTCTTTGTTGTGTAAACCAAGACTTGTTTTTGCTTCCAAATCCTTCCTCAGTTGTCTAAAGCCCTCTTTGACTGTTTCTTTCAACACAGACACCTTAAGTCTCTCAAAGTATCTCAGTGCCAGCCTTCCCAGCACACCTGTTGGATTTCCATGGCTACTGATTTTTGTCATCTTCTGGTTGGAAGGGTTTCCATAAGTAACAGTAGAACCATGTGTAATCCTCCTCTTGGACCTTCTTAGATCTCATCTTTCTTTGGGTGCCAAAGAGAGGGTGACAACAGCTAGGATCTGAATCTACTCCTGCTGGCCAATCTCTCCCACTTCCTAATGTGCTTCTCTTTTTGGACCTTTCAGAAATACACACAAATACATGTATTTTTGTGCATATGTAATTTGTCCTTTGTTCACACACATGGGTAGCAGCCCTACTGTAGCAATTGCTGTACAGTCAAGCCTAAACCAACAGAGAGCAACACATTCACCGGTGCGTTCCTCTATTTAAAGCTCTAATGTGTTTAAAGAGCTTTTGTAGCTAAGAATTGCTGTTAACTTAGCTATTGCACTAAGCTCTTCTGATACTTCACAACCACAGTTTTAAACTTCTACTACATATTTTCATATTTTTGTCTTCTACTTCCTTATCAGATGTAAATATGATACTGAGAACAAGGTTAGAGCAGTGCAAAGCTGTCACTTTCACATACTGCATCACTGCACACATGGATACATTTCCTTCATGGTATACAAAGAAGGAAAATAACTATTGGAAAGCAAATCATATCCAGTTATGACTGGAATTTTGTTATATCTAGATCTAGTAATTGCCATTCATATGTCTGCTGGTTTACTTCATTAGTCTGTCCCTAGAACAGACTAATAGTAGTAGTTTCCAGTGAAGATCCACTGGAATAATATATGGTATAGTATACTTTAATGGAAAAAACCTGCTGGTAAGAAAGTTCTTCCTAATCCTCCTTAAGTCAATGTTTAGTTTGTGCCTTGAAGCATAACTATTTAAAACCTTCCTGTAAAATATCCTTATGTAACCATGAGTATTTTTATTAATTACACAAACAGCTAAAATGGACCTTCTTGACCCTGGATGAGTTCAGCTGGTAAGAGCATGGTGGTGGTAACACCAAGGTTGTGGGTTAAATCCCCGTGTGGGCCATTCACTTAAGAGTTGGACTTGATGATCCTTGTGGGTCTCTTCCAACTCAGAATATTCTGTGATTCTCAAACAGCAGACCTCACTAGATCCAGATGATGAGAAATTTTGCCTAGATTGTGTCAAGGTCCCAGACTTACTAATTCTCCTGTGTTCTTTTGGAAAATCCTTTGTTTCTCAGCATTACCCTGGAGCTTGGGGGTGCTGATGGGGAGCTGTACTCTGTGTCTGCTCTGCTGTGCTGTGCAGGCAGCATGCATTGCCAGCCTGGCAGGGCTGGGGTAGGGATCTTGAACTATGCTGAACAAAAGAATGCTTCACACTATAAAGAGTAATGGGTTAGTCTCAGTCAAAGCTTTGCCCAGCACGTCTTGCTGGCTCTGT
This sequence comes from Peucedramus taeniatus, assembly GCA_013400575.1. Classification (NCBI taxonomy): domain Eukaryota; kingdom Metazoa; phylum Chordata; class Aves; order Passeriformes; family Fringillidae; genus Peucedramus; species Peucedramus taeniatus. The sequence goes on from WBNO01009058.1 coordinate 27,673, forward strand.
GGGACTTTGTTACCTGTATTTTTTATTTTCCTTATAAGTGATATTCTCTAGTTGTATCATGCCAATGTTGCTCTTTTTTTTTTTTTTTTTTTTTTTTTTTTTTTTTTTTTTTTTTTTTTTTTTTTTTTTGAATCTTGAAGAAAGAATGCTGTCACATGCATGGAGCTGGGGAAACAGGCAGGAGTCAGGGTGATGACGTGCAGCCTGTTAATTACTTGTCATTACTGACACTCTGTGCAGGTACAGCACCACATGCTGCAGTCCCATGCCGTCCTCCTGCCTGACTGCACATTGCCAATTGCCAAACATTAGTATTCCAGTGGAAAGCCCAGAACTTGTCTGTGAATACCATTAGAACTGGGTCACTAACAGAAGGTGCGTGACAGATTCACATGCAGAACAACCAGAGCCATTTCCTCCGTCTCGTACAGAGCACAAATACTGAGAGGGAAGGCTGTGTGTACAGTGTGAGTGGAATGACAAATGACAGGATGCAGTGATAGACTTGTTTGATGGCATTAGTGATGCAGTTCTGCCTCGGAAACAGTGGAAGCAGGTGATCAGCTGGGCTATGTGTGGCACTGATTTTGCCAAATGGTCAAATTTAATAGGGATTCAAATGATTAAGTATTTCATTTTAAAGAGAAAATTTTCTTGCTCAGCAGAATGATTTCTACTATTTAGCATTTTCTATTCTGTTTGGAATAAAGAGGTTTTAACCTCACAGCTTCAGTCTGCATATCTCTCTTCCAGCACCAGGAATTATTGCTGTAGCTGTGTGCTAAGCAGTCATAAAAATGTTGCAGAGGAATTTGTCATTCCCGAAAACATGGAGTGAGTTTGAGTAGAATGTGTTCTGCCCTAGCAAAGTCCCTTTACACCAGCTAGAGAAGAATGGAAGGCAACTTTTCCTGACAGTATCATTCCAGCTACCTTCTGAATCAGAAGAGCATGCTGAGACCTTTTTCATATGGAAAAAAATCAAGGTGGAAGCCAGGGAAAGGAAATATCTGGAACTGCAAAGAGAAACTGCATTAGCTGAGTGTCAGCACATGAGCTACACAGACTCTGTGGTGCCCTGCTCCGTGTTAGTTAATGTAGATAACCTAAAAATCATGCCCTTTATAAGCCTTTATTAATTAGTCTTCTCTTTTTGATGTGACAGAAGATTTCTGGAGACAAACATCATGAGCATAGATGTAGCACCACACCACGCTCTGCCTTATTCATCTGTACTCCTTTCCCCTGCCAAGCCTCTCATGATTCGTTCACTTTTATTTAAAGCTGGAAAAAAAAAGTTCAGAAAACTAGCTCATATGGAAAAGAAAAATCAGGTCACTCAGACTGGTCTGCAGATTCAGGTCATATTCAGTGACATGTTTAAATGGAAAAAAATATGGGAGAAACAGTAAAATGAGGAGTATTTTTCCTATTCTGTTAACATGAAACCTCACTGTTCTTTTGTTTCAAAAATATTGGAAAGACATTTTGAGTCCAAAATACTAAATGGGGATTAAACAGAGAAGGAAATGAGCCAGAAGCAAACCAAGCACAATCTCTTCACAAATAAAATGTTCTATTAACTCCCAAATGGCTTTTTGATTTGGAGAAATGAAAGATATTTTTAATTTTTAAATGAAAACAAAAAATCAGAAGGCAATTATTTGCAATTCTGTCCAAAAGGAACAACTGAAGATTTGTTTCTAACATGTTTCTTTGCTTAATATGTTAGGTAATGTTATACACCTCCTCATTGGGACTTTTCTTCCTGTGTGCATGAATTCCTTTCTGGCACATGAAGCGAACAGGTGTGAGCCAGAGCAAGGTGTTCCACAGGCCATAACCAACAAATAACTAATTGGTATCCATGCTGCAACAGGGCAAAGATCCAGCCAAATTATGATGAGGCACTGTGCCATCCTAATAGACTCACATTAGCAAGGACGCCAAGATTCCATAAATTTGCATTATTTACATTTAGTTAGAGCAGGATTCCCAGCTGGGAAGTTCCACATGGTTGTCCATCCTGATCATATACAATTATGATGGAAAAAGACCTCTCTGACTAATCCAGCATCCTGAAATAGTTTTCAGCAAGCATTTAAGCATTAATAATTACTTAAAAATGCTCCCACTCTTCTACCTCAATAAATCATTGGGAGTTGTATTTTCGTTGTCTTTGTACAAAATGAATAAAAAATTTATACAATTAGATTTCCTGGTTGGAGATGTATGAGCCTTTTCAGCTTGGTAAAATGGAAAAATGAGTTATTTTTTCTGCAGGAGCAGCAAGATTCCTGACTATGTAATATCGAAGAAAAAAGCCCAAAACTTTCAAGTCGCTTTTGGGAAAAATGAATCCAGAAACGGGTAACTTAAATCCTCAAGAAATAATTTGCAAAGACAAAATTGCCAAGAGGGTGTGAACTATTGAGATGAAACGCAAGATGATGATATTCTCTTAGTATTCCTTGAGGTCATGAATCTCTGAAGGTTTGTCTTTTCTACTAAGAGGTGAACTACAACTTAACCCACACCCTAAGAAGTGGAGGGGCACAGCTGGTGAACATTCTCCTGCAGCTCTGAGTTCCTGTGGAGGGATGTGGGATGCCCAGAGTTTCTCCACTCGCCCGGGCACTGCGGGCTTGGGGCTTGGGTCCCACCGTGTCCTGCTGGAGGATCTCTGTGGCATTTTTCCGATGTGACTGTCCACGTGTAAAACCACCGGGAAGGTCCTGCACTCATCCGAGATTTTCACGGACAATTAAGAATTTATTGACAGGGAAGCTGGACTCTGCTGGACGTCTGAGCTGATCTCGGATCACAATCTTAGGGACAGGATGACGCACAGTAAGTTCTACCTGAGTATGAGGAAGAACTTTACTCTGTGGGTGATCACACACTTGTACAGATTGCCCAGAGAGATTGTGGAGTCTCCCTCCCTGGCGATGCTCCAGAGCCGTCTGGATGCCATGCTGTGCCTCGTGCTCTGGAGCGACCCTGCTTGAGCAGAGGGAGCAGATGCGCCACTGTGGTCCCGTCCAGCCCGACTCATTCTGATTCACAGAATGGCAGAACCACAGAATCGCAGTCACAGCACGGTTCAGGCTGGAAGTGGCTCATCTGCTCCAACCTCCCTGCTCAAGCAGGGTCGCCCCAGAGCACGAGGCACAGCATG
>WBNO01009068.1:0-10295 GCA_013400575.1 Peucedramus taeniatus
ATAAATTTAAAAAAAAGAGGATTCATATGCCAGTTAGATTGAAAACTTTGTGATACAACAGGAGAAGATTGTAAAAATGGAGAGGGAAGATATTCGGAAGAAGTTTTTTACTGTGAGGGTGGTGAGATACTGGAACAAGCTGCCCAAAATAGTTGCAGATGCCCCAAATCTGGCAGTGTTCAAAGACAAGTTGGCTAATGCCTTGGGCAACCTGTTCTAGTGAGAAGTATCCCTGCCCATGGCAGGGAGGTTGGGACTAGATGGTCTTTAAGGTCCCTCCTAATCTCTTAACTTTCTATGATTTTGTAATTCTATGTGACTGCCCAGTTTGTCAAAAAGATGCATGTACATCTAATTAGTGCTAATAGAAGCTGTCTTAAATTACTTTATATTACAGAAATTATTCTTATAAAGAAAATCTGTCATTTATCCTTTAAGCATATCATTTAGCATAATAGTGCCTGTCAAAGGCAAAGACACAGACTTGCTCGTTCATTAGAGCATTACTACCTCGAAGTTCTGTCATGTTTTGTAGAACTTCTATTTTTTCATTGTATATTCTTTCAGTTTTGTTTTCTTTGTCATTTTGTCTGAAAGCTGGATTTAATTCCCACTGACATAAATGGAAGAACATTTACTGATTTCTTAAGGAATTGATTACTGATTTTTGGCCTGCTGCTGTGCTGTACTGAAAAGCCTCACTTAATGCCCCTCATGACAACTCCCAGCACGTCACTGAAGTCCATTCCCAGTTGAACCACGCTCTGAACTGTGGCCTAGCACAGCCTCTTGTGCTTTGGTGACAGACAGCACTAGTCACAAACAGCAGTGCTGCAGCAAAGCTGCTTACCTCTCTGCAGCACTGGTGCCCCGAGCCCTGACAGGCTGCATGCTCTCCCTGTATAGGAAAAATCATGCAGCCATGTAGGGGATGGGTCACAATATACTTTTTGCAAACCTATGTGGCAAGTATTTGGTCGGTTTTGATAGTTCTGGTGTAGCTTCCCAAAACGAGAATATGAAGAAAAAAGCCTCACTCAAGGTGTCAGCCTTTGTCTAGAGGCATGGGATGGTTCACAAATAGTTTGGTCAGAGCTTAACATGATTTATCTTTATGAAATAATGTGGAGGAAGAGAGAGGTATGAAAAAGATACACTTAAACCCTGGTGTTTATTTTGAAAATCTTTGTTGCACTGTGCAGATGTTCATAACAAGTGCAATGCCCAAATGAACCTGCATCTCACATATTTAATTCTCTACCATCTTCTTTCATACCTGATGCAATAGATACAATGCAGCATTTACAATAGGTTCTTTCCTAGCCAAGTAATACTAATGGCCTACTCAGGTGCCTCATCTGGAATTATTACTCTCATGCTGCTCATGAATGTACATATTCATGTGTTAAAGAGAAGGGTGTGTTTCTGACACGGATTTCTTTCCAGGTGTCTACTACACTTCTTAATAACTCAAGTACCTGACACAATCACCTTTCTGGAGGCAATCTCCTGACAATGGGAAGATTCATGTGGTGTCATACATGAAAACAAGCTGGTAGCAGAATTAGGTCCTGGGGAAAAAAACCCTGACTTCTTCCTTCAGGTATAAGGGAGGTATGCTAATTGGCAACCAATTGACTGAAGTAAATTATGTTCAGCAACAATACATGGCCCAAAATGAGAAAAAAATGGAGCAAGGCTGAACAAGGAAGGTAAGGGACTTGTGTCAGTTAAAAATGGGAAAAAAAAAAGTTTTTTTCCATTAACACCAAGAAGAATGTGTGCTTATGCACATATGTATGCATTTAGAGTGGAAGAATTTCCTAGTCAGCCTTTCCCAAAGTAGTTTGACTGCCAGTATTGGAGTGATTTTTGGAAAAGAATAAAATTTCCTGATTTTTTGTCTTCCAGTTATCACCTTTTTCTTCAGTTACACTGCTGAAATCAAGTAAGAGATCCAGGGGGCAGGAAAAACCAAACAAAAATAACAAACAGGAATCTCTCAGAAAAGAAAAGAGGAAAAACATACAGTAAGAATTAAAACTAAAACTAAAAATATTAACTTTTTTTTAATGGTTGCAATCCTTTTTGATATAACCCCATCAGAAATGTTTCTAGATCACTATCATTTACCATATTGTCACAGAAGAGAACAATAAGAACAGAAGTCTGTCTAAGGAGATATCATCAGCAATAGCAAACATCCCCTAAACCAGGGTAACCAAAAAAGGCATAAGTATGTGAAAAAGGCGGTGTAGTTTTTTTTAAGAGAAAAATGCAGAGGCTGGAGACCTTCAGAAGTATTAATGGAAAACAAACAAACAAGCAAACAACAACAACGAAACAGGTTAAAAAAAAAACAAAGGAAAGTCAGGTTGGGTAAGAAAATGCTTCTGGGGAAATGACAAGGTGCTGAAAAGAAGAAAGGAAGCTTTTGCTATATAAGTTTCAAAAGTCTAAATTTTGTATTTTTGAAGAAATATCTTTACAAAATGCCTTCTAGCTAGGTCTTTTAATCTCATTCTTTTCAAAGGTCATTTCTCATTATAATGTTAGATTTAATTTTAATCATACAGTAAAATTTTATGCATATGGAATATGTGAATAATAACTGTATTTTATTAAGATTACTTAGTGTAGCAGAAGCCATATCAATCATTCAGATAGGAAAATGTCACAGATTATATATATTTTTTTTTCTGTCCACCATTGCTCAAAGTACTGACATAAAACCACAGAATATGCTGAGTTGGAAGGGATCCACAAGGAACATCAAATCCAGCTCCTGGCCCTGCACAACACCATCCCCAAAAGTCCCACCATGAGTCTGAGAGCATTGTCCAAATGCCCCTTGAGCTCTGTGAACCTTGGTGCTGTGACCACTTCCCTGGGGAGCCTCTTCCAGTGTCCAACTACACTCTGGGTGAAGAACCTTTTCCTAATATCCAACCTAAACCTCCCCTGACAGAACTTCATGCCATTCCCTTTGCTCCTGTCACTGTCACCACTGAGACCAGATCAGTGCCTGCCCCTCCTCTTCCTCTCATGAGGAAGTTGTAACTGCAGTGAGGTCTCCCCTCTGTCTCCTCCAGACTGAGCAGACCAAGTGACCTCAGCTACTCCTCACATGGCTTCACCTCCAGACCCTTCACCATCTCCTGGCCCTCCTCTGGACACTCTCTAACAGCTCAATGTCTTTTTTGTGTTGTGGCACCCAGAACTGCCCCCAGCCCTCGAGGTAAGGCTGCCCCAGTGCAGAGCAGAGCGGGACAATCCCCTCCCTTGCCCGGCTGTGATGCTGGGCCTGAGGCACCCCAGGACACGGGGGCCCTCCTGGCTGCCAGGGCACTGCTGGCTTGTATTCAACTCACCATCAACCAGGGCCCCCAGGTCACTTTTCACTTCTTCTGTTCTCCAGTATCTCATTCCCCTTTGTCCCTTCTATCTGCAGATCCAGGGTTGCCCCATCTCAGGTGCAGAATCCGGCACTTTTCCTTCTTAAACTTCACACAGTTGGTGTTTGGCCAGCCCTCTGATTTGTGGAGGTCTCTCTGCAGGGCCTCCCTGCCTTCCAGGGAGTCAACAGCTCCTCCAAATTTAGCGTCTTCAGGAAACTTACTTAGTATCCCTTTGAGTCTTGCATCCAAAACATCCTAAACTGATTTCCTCTTTAAGAGAGCAGCAAAGTCAGGCTTAGAGCCACCTCATATTATCTGCTCTGCCATTTTATTATAAAGCAAGACCATTTTTTTCCTGATTATTCTGATTCAATAAGTGCTTACTAAGCTCACCTGGTGGGGCGATGACACCATTATGTCTCCATACTTCTTTGCTCCTTCTGTTGGAAAATTTTCTAGTATCTAATTTTGATTTTTTTCCCCCTGCCCATCTTGGCATGTTTTTATGCCCACTTTGGTAATGTTTCTATGACTTTTCTCCCTTACCCCCTTTTTTTTTTCTCTAGAATAAAAAAGTTAAAAATTTATTCACAGTCTTTCTATGGGTCATGTTTTCTAGAACTCTATTGATTTGTTAAACTGCTCTAGTTCTGGCATTTGAAGTCCAGTGCCTCAGATGAGACATCCATAATAATGCACTAATTACAGACCCCATTTTTTGTTTGTTTTCAAAGAGAAATATTTTTACAAAATAGTAACTCATGACCAGCCTGTCATTTATTTTAACTCTTCAGATCACTTCCTGCATAGCTGCTTCTCCACATATTTTCTTCCTTCCAGAATTTGATTTACTTGTTTTATATTGAAATTCGTGCTAATTTCACAACAGTTTCCAGTGATCCTTCCTATTTGATACTCTTGAAATCACTGACTGGTAATTGTGATCTCATACAAGCATCTAATCTGTCTACATGATATTTTCCAGGACCTTTCAGAAATGCCATGTACAGCCTATATGCAGAAGAATGAAATCCTCTCCATTTTTTAATATACACAGGATGTACTTTACTCTCACTTTGCAACTTTTTTTATTCCATTTTTCTCTGTCTTTGGCAGCTGCCCTCACATAAGGGGGTTTCCATCTTTGCTATCTCATTCTGCAAAGTTTTATGCAGCTTAAAAATTTGTATTACTGGGAAAGCTCTGGGCAAAATATCAAACAATCTTTCTCATATCACAACAAATAATCTTACATGTAACATGAAACAAAACCTCACACACTTCTCCCCTTCACAACTTAGGGGTCACCTTAAGATTTTTCCAGTTCTTTTTGGGACACCTCAGTTACTCTACTATTTGGAATATCAGAATATCCCAAATCCTACTACATTGCAATCATGTCATATTACTATATAATCTCAGCTACAGCCATGGAGGACTTATTTTTTTAATAGCAAAATATTTAAACCATTTGTGGAAGGACATGGTGCATTTCAATGCATGCAAATGTGTTTGTTATCTATTACTCCAGTTAGAATACGGATTCTTCCATTTTATGTAACTAAGTCTTTACCTGACTAAGTTCCCTTTAACCTTCATAAAATAGACTGCCTTTAGATGATTAGAAAACTCTCTGGAAGTAAAGCCCAGGAAATAAGTGCAAATGATGAGAGATTGTCCTGACCTCACAGCTTTTCAAAGGGAATAAACAAAAATACAAGCAAACATTTTTCCAATTTGTGATTTTTTTTTTTTTTTTGTAGATAAAGAGAAAATGCTAACCATTCTAATTTCTTCCTGCTGGGGAAGCAATGCATAAATAATATATTAACATGCAAGGGCCAACAGGGTTAAGCAGCTCAAACACTGCCATTGATTGCTTCCCTTTTCCCATGTGCTTACTTCTTCTCACTCAACTGGTATAAGTAGCACTTTGCAGTTATGCTGTAAAAGTTTGTTCCCCTGAGAATGTCTTGGAGCCTCTGCTGTTGAAACAATAATTACAAGGAGGTGAAGTATTTGACTAATCAGCAGCAGGAGTCTGTAGGGGTCCAAAGCTGAATGACAAATGTCAATATCCACTTAAGTTCTGTTGAATCAACAAGCCAATGTGGTGAAGCCAATCCATCATCTTGTCACCAATTTTCCTTGCAGTGTCAGATGCCTGACAATTAAAAAAAAAAACAAACTAATTTGTAATTACTATTCATCACTCAGCAGTGATTACAGGCACATGATAAACAGGCTCTTTTGCTTTCCCTCTCCAGCACCTGAGGTCTTGTGTTCTTATTGGTGCATTTTCTGAGGCTGTTGTAAATTCCAATCTAAATTTAGAGAGAGTAAAATGTACCATAAATACATATAGTTTGGATTTTTTTTTTAATTACCGTTCATTAAAGAAAGTTAAACTTCATGGCCAATTTAGAGAAGCAGTAAGTAAAATCTGGAGTGATATAATTCTGCGTACCAAACAGTGAGTTATTCCTCTTGTTTTTCACTGGCAATAGTCCTGACCAAATTTTGTGACCACAGTCTCAGAACAGGACACAAATCAAAGCAAAACTGGACTTTTGGGAACTCTGTGATTCCACCATAGTTTTCCAGCTTCAAACCCAACAACCAAACACTGACACCTACACACTTGGAGTATAAATATTGTTACAGTAATAAAACAGACTCATTGCTTAGACTAGGTAAAATCCTTACTAAAGTTTAACTGCACTTACTTTGCTAGCCAGTAAAATCTATCCCAGACAAAATCTGTTCTTTTTTTTCCCCCTAAAGAAATTGAGTGCCTTGGGACCACCATGAAAGAAAGCATTTTCTTTGAATGTTGATTCATACTTTGCATTTTAAACTCCTGCTGGATTTGTTCCTCAGGTCTAAAAGGTTAGATATTAGCAACATGAATGCTGTAGAAAGAGGACTTTTCTGTTTAGTAGAGTAAGATTTTTTTTTTTTTTCAGAAACTATTAGATATCATTAGCACAAGGCAGGAAGCGAAACAACAACATGTGGCTCATGTGATTGTTCTGAACTAGACAGCACCTAAACAGCTAAATACAGTCAATACCCAGAGTTGTTAAGTAACAAATTGTTTTCTGCCATCCTCAGAGGAAAGCTGCCATTCTGCGGCTTAATTTATGAACATTTAGTTTCAGCCTTCTTCATTAAGTTCAGTGTTGCCTCTCTATATGGAGTTCAAACTAAATGGAATTCAAAAGGAGAAAAGTGAGATGAAAAAGTAGGCTGAATTTTTCACAAATGGAAATGCCATTGTAAAACTGATTTTCTAAGTATCTTTTTCCATTGGTATCCCAGACTTTGCGCAAGGACGGGTGGTATATGTGTTTAAAATTTTGGAGGACCGAAGTCCCTAATGCAATTATGACTAATGCTGCCGATGATTTGGTATCTTCCTGTTCTGTTGAATTGAAACAGCTAAGCAATTGTAAATTATTAACTTATTTATAAATTTATGTTCTGGCTGAATGGGGGATTTTAATATAAGAATTACATTAAAAGTCCTGCTGGCTAGCAGGAATACAAACCTGAGGTGTGGATTCTAGGTATTGGGTTTTTTGTCCTTTATCTGCTTAACAAGAAATTATCGAAACAGCATAAAAGATTTCCCGGTCTCTTTCCAACATCTGGAAACCATAACAATAAGCAGGATTTACTTTTAAATACATAATAGTACATACATGCATACATTTAAATATCCACTATGAGCAAATGATAGCTGAATAAAGAAATTCTCCATTCTAAACGCCTGATAGTTGTGTCATTGCTGCAAAGACAGTGTCATAGTTGGATACTAGAAATGTTCTACTGTTTTCTGAACTTTGAATTAAAAATTTCAAAATTTCAAAATACACAAGAGAAAAAGGAAAATTCTACCTACTGAGGTATATGTTTAGACTTTTACTTAGTACTCAGAAAAAAAATTAAGACAGCAAGAAAAAGAAAATAAAGCTAATATTACTTTATTAATAATGTTAATACTGCTTTACAGTTTGTCTTGTTTCACAGGAACTACTGAATAGCATCACAGATGGAATAAATAAACATGTTTATAATTTAACTCATTAATATTTTGCCCCTACTACAGTTACAGAGCCTTGTGGATTTCAAATTGAAGCTTAGATACAAGATTTCAAATTTTTCTTACTGTATTTAACCCTGTGATCAATTTTTTTAATATCTTCTCCTCAATAATCTTCCTAATTAATTATAAATAAGTACTTCAAAAATATATGCTCTCTATATACGGAGACTTTGTATCATGAATAAAAACTAGGGAATCAAACTTTCATTTTTAGTGCATGCATACCTTGAAGCCATGCAGGACTATCCTGCTTGTCAGTGTGCTTCCAAATATCCCTCATAAATTTAACACTAAGGCAAGACACGAGCACAGCTGACAGAAAGCACAAGGAGCTAGCAAAGGGCTAAAAGTCAGTCATTAGCCTGCAAGAAGTCAAATACCTAAGTATTAGAGCAGACAAGACCACCATATTTCTTCATGGCAGTGCTGGTAGTCTGCTTTGCCAGCACACACCTGTCAGTTAACTTTTTTCCTCTCTAATGCACCAACCTGTCTAAAATCACTATGCCTCATGGTAGCATCTTAAATGCATGCAACCCTGCTTTTCAGTGCTTTGTTTTCATTCTTTCCTCCCTGTTTTCCTTCCTTTAAAGAGAGCTGTTGCTACCACATTGCTTTTTGGTTGTTTTCCAGCCTCTCTGTGTAGGCAGCCAGGGTGTGATTTTAGTGTAACATGTTTCCTGGAACACAGGGTGACTGGCATGGTCAGCAAAGGGCAGAACAGTTTCAGTAGGTTCGAATCCCAACCCCTGTGTCTTCCTTGCCATTTCATTGAATAAATGCACTATGTTATAATTGCATTTTTGGTGGGTAAAAGCATTGTCTTTCTAAAGCAGTGAAAAGAAGAAAGAGAATATAGCAGAAAACAGTGGCATGAACAGTGATCTGCCCTTGCCAGGAGACAAGCACTAGCCTCTTGCTAACCTTGTGACACAGAATTAGGAAATAAAATAATTCTCCTGTTGGTATTCCCAAGTGTCTTATTGTTATTACAGGGACTAGCACACTGGTTTTAAGGAACATAGATTTTTGTGTTGTTGCTCTTCTGGGTTTTTGAACAATTTCAATAATGGTGTGTGAACTCTTAGGCTGTTTAATTAATTGTGCATTACTGTGTATTTAGTTTTTGTCCTACTGTGGCAAGGAGTAACGAATCCTCCTAATATATGTGACCCAGTAAGTTGTATGTTAGACTTCAAAATTGGTGAGAACTTAAAAGAATCCTGATGTGTATGTACCACAAACAGTGAACTATGCAGTGGAACTGGCGGCTCTGCTAAAAATGTTGCAACTCTGCAAGGGCCCACTACAGCACTGCTTGTGTTGTAACTGAAACATAGTGTCTTGCTACCCTATTATTCGAAAACAGAGTGGCTCAGTTGATTTATTGAAATGCTGGTGAGTATTTTGTCATCAAACCTGATAAATGTTAGTATGTTGCACCATGAACATTTTTTCTGCTTTTTCCTTTTCCCCCCCATTTTTCAGTAGTGATGTTACACTACTAAATGGCATTTTAAATAAATATGTGTCATATAATTTAATTACTAACCTGCACACATTATTTTAAAATCTGATACAACAATACATGCTTCAGCAACTGCATTAGTGGTGCTTACCCCTAAGTTTTTTGGCAGAGAAGATAAAGCAAAGTATCACATCTGCTACCATGTTTCTAATCATTGCATGATGTTCTTGTGTGCAATTAATTTGTCACAGTAGAGATAACTCTTCCACTACAGCTAAAAAGACAGTCACACTTATTTTTGAAGTATTTTTAGGACATTACTCCATTCAGCAATAATAAATGCTAATATTGCTGGTAATATAGTTGAGGTCTTTTGTTACTTTGGTGGTTGGGAGATGTTTGGTTGGTTTGGTGTAGCTTTTGATTTTAAAAAATTGAATGTTTATGTTTGGAAAGGCTTATCTGATCTAGTTTTCAGATGTGGGTTTAAAAAATAATTTTTGGTTGTTTAGCTTTAGAGCTGAAAAAGCTAGTAACGATGAATAATTTATTGAATTAACATGTTTTTCAGCTCACTGAATATTTATATAAAAAATCCTGATCCTCTTGAATGTGCTCAGTGTTTGAATTTACCCGTTGATTTAGTGTGGGCTCACAGTAATGTAATTTTAAATACTCAGGTTCAAGTTATGTTACTTATGACTGATCAGATAGCATAATTTCACTTTGGATCCTTTACTCATGCATTCAAATGTTTTTCATCTGTACTGTTTTGTACACAAAATGCAAAATTAGCCCTTTGAGGCTCCAGCAACACGTTTTCCTACTTTGACTTACATTTCCCTAGTTCATAAGGATTAAGACATTTATTGCAAGCTGAGCTTTTTTAGAAAGTAAGGTAATGTAATGCTCAGTACCAGCTACAACTCAGGCTGAGAGTACAGCTCAGAAGATTGTCCCCCCCCTAGCTTGACAGGGACTGTGCATCAAGGTCTTCAGATACCACAGCTATCAGCCTGATGCATCCAAATAATGCACTTCCATTTTCAGTGAATCCTACTAGAAGAACAGGGAAGGTGGTGGCTGATGATGAACATATTCTAGTCCATGTTTTCTCTTTACACAGTGGACAGATAGGGATGAGAAAGGTCCAAGTAATTTCACACAGCTTTCCAGGACTGGTCAGTCCCCAGTGCTGGCTGCTCATAGTAACTAGAAATACATTTCTTAGTGTATTTTGCCTTTTTGTGTGGTAATGAGATTTTTACGTGGAGATCTTTTGTGTTGAGGTTCATCTTAATAAATGGAGATGCTATTCAAG
>WBNO01009071.1:2163-19516 GCA_013400575.1 Peucedramus taeniatus
GACAGTGCTGCTGAAAAGAAGCAGGCTTAGCACACTACAACTCTGATCTCAGCAAAGAAAGGGGGTTTTGCTGACTTTATGCAGGATTTTTTCTCATACAAGCTCCTTAAGTGGGTCACTATATCTTATTAGTTTACAGGCCCAAGAGCAATTTAAAAATTTGACTGAATTTTATCAGTGTATACAGTGCTTTAATCTTATTCCCACATATTTATGTTAGTCACAGAAGCAAGTGGAATAATTTCTTTGTGATTAGAAACTATTGAAATTCACAAGGAAATCAATGTACCTCTGGGAGCTCTGGCATTGAGTGAGGGTAACTCTTACAAATGGCAGATACACTTTGTAGGAGAGCTCTCATTGCCTCATTGGATCATGTTTTTCCATGGTTTTTTCCTCCTTCATTCTTTCCAATTACTTCTGATAATTTAACCGCAGCCATTTAGTCAGCAGAGTCATTACAGCAGCAAGTTAACTCCTTCTCAATCAATATGAGCTTTTCTGTACTTTTTCATGACAGCAGGATCAGACCAGAAAAATGAACAGACCCTCTGGCCAGCTAACACACCATTATAAATATGTAACTTTACAACAACCTCTGTTTCCTGAAACTACAGCTGCCAGGAACAATTTGCTTCTGTCTTTCTTCTACAGTGTGCAAAGGAATAAATGCAGGATATATTTCTAGCTCCAGATTGGTGATGTGACCAACAAAAGCTCTCATATTCAAAAATAGGAGCAGGGATCTGCATGAAGAGTGCAATTCTTGTCAGGAGAAGTAAAATCTTAATCCAATGGAAGTTTGTTTTAAATGACACTAAAGAATTTTTGGATGGAATGAAAACTGCAGTGGCATACATGTAATTAAAACTGTAGCTATTACCTGACATACACATGTAACACCTGATGTGTTATAAAATTATTTTTGTGCTTTTACTTAAAAATGAAGTGAGACATCAGTACTGTAAGGGCAGACCAAACTTCTCCTGAAACTGTAAGGTGCCTGTAAACAGACTGCACTTGCTTGCATTAGCATTGACAGGACAGTTTTCTAATCCTAGGTAATATGCACACATAGATTTTTGTGTTTGAAGAGTAAGACAGCAACAGAAAGCCATCAGACTCAGTTATTTACTGAATGAAAGACCAATATGCATGAGAAAGAAGAGTGGGACTGCATTTGAGCTACAGCATTGTCTGAGAATCTATTTGTCCATGTATCTGAGCTAAACTAGATCCTTCTCTAAACTAGTGCAGAGGAAGAGCACAACTTTGGGGGTACAACCATAATATTTTTCATAACAGAAAGAATAGAGAGCACTTTTTTTAAATTAGGAAAAAATATTTACTAAACGTAATCTTTTACACTGAGGTTCTCCCACTAAAATGCCACTGCTAAAAGCTGTTAATATTTACTTATCTTTCTTAGAAATTGTACTGATAAACAAAGACCAAATGAGAAATAGTCACCAAGATAAAGCAATGTAAAGCTTCAAAACTCAAGTATTTCTACTCAGAAATAAATATTGAAAACTATCCTATTCAAAACTAGAGGATTAGCAGATGGAGAGAAAAATGAAAAGCACAACATTTTTGCATAGCAACATATATATTGTTTGAACTGAGTGAAAAAAAGGAAACAAGAGAAAGATACAGTGTTTAGTGAAGATGATAGTGTAATAATGAAATATATTGGAGGTGATCACATCAAGACCTTCATTATTACTACATTAAGGTAGGTATTTCACTTTGTGCTTGGATATTCTTAAATTGTAAGATCACCCAGTAGAGCAAGCTAAGCCCTTGTTATAGCCTCCAATCAATCTTCAAAAACTGATACTGGGATTTAGTTGTGAATTGCAACCTTTCTAAGAATTATTGAACAAAATGTCCAAATACATTACATGGTAGGAATACACTTCAGACAGAACGTTAAATGCAAGTTCTATCTTCTTTCACCCTTCAGGAACTAAATGATAATGTGCAAACTTAAAGGTGTCAGCTACATCTTCAAGAAATTTGTACGTGTTACCTGTTATCCTTTTTCATTGTGCTTCAATGTGGAACTGGCATTAAATGACATATAATCCCAAGGAGGTGTCAAGGGCTTGCATTAAAAGTAGCACAGATCCATTCCAAAATCTCTAGCACCAAACACTCAGCAAAAGAAATAAATTTATATGAAAACTGAACAGAATTTCTGACTGAAAGCCTAAGATTCCTACCTCTTCTATTCACTCTGAAACAATCCTGTGGGTTTATGCAATAGCACTGATTCTCTTGGGATGGAATTCATCAGGCTAAATTTAGATATCTCTAGTGGTTTACAATTGAGAATATCTCCATAAGATTCAAATACAGCAGTATTATGAAGTTCCTCTGACTGATTGAAAAGTCCAATCATTGTGAATAGAATCCCTAATTGCTCAGATACAGAAATGTTGCACATTCCTAGGAAGTATATCAGAAATTGGCAGTTTATGGAAGGACTCTTGATTCTAATCAATCTGTCCAAGAAAGTGTTTCAAAATAAACACTTCTAGAAGACCTGAAAGAGGCCAGTTAGGTTGCATAACTGAAGCTTGATGCAGATGCTATTCCATGCATGTGATACATATCTCTAATTTAGTTTTTTCTCCAGTTGTAGACAAAATTCCTGCAATCAGATACCAACTTGTTTCTCATACCACTGAATATTTCGATCAGTTCAAAATTCAAGAACTTAATGAATACAATCTTCCAATTTTACAAGAACTTAAGAGCTTGATTTCCAGCCTTCTGTCTTGATTTAAGCAATTTGCATGTTCCTATTTTCACACTTTTTAAATTTTGTATGGAGCAAGAGCTATTGCGCTGCTCTTGAAGAATAAAACATTACACATTTATTATATGCTGGTGGTTTTGAAACAAATTGAAAATAATTTTATCTATAGGTTTTAGTGATAGAAAACATCTGCATTTCAGGAAGGAAAAAGGAAGAATGAAAACTATAAAATCAAGGATTCCCCATGTATTTGACATGAATAAAACAGTTCAGAAAGACATGCTGCCTGGTTCTTAGGTCAGTTAGCAGTTTGCAGCACCCTTTTGGTCTAGATCTAAAGGGATTTTTGACTTCTGGAGAATGAATATTCAGGATAACTCATAAATATACTGTTAAAATATAGAAAATGTGTGTACATATATGCACTAGAATCTTCTGCTTTCAATCTTCTGCTAATAATTTTTTGCTTTTGTATTCTTTTATAATCAAGTGTGATGGTTTAACTCCAGCTGGCAACTACGTCTCATGCAGCTGCTTGTTCACCCCCTGCCCCCGCCAGTGGGATGGACATAAAAATTGGAAAAAACTCCCAGACACATGGTTCGACATAAGAGCAGTTTAATGACTGAAATAGGCAATAATAATAATAATAGTCATATATCACACATTTCCATTTTGTCATATTTTAAAAGAAACAATGGGTACGAATCCAGGATTGATGTCAGGATAGATAAAGGGGAGGAAAGCACCTAAGGATGCCATCTTCAAACAGACATGATCAACATTTTAGAGGTCTGTGAATCTGCTTGTGAAGACACTTAAAATGTGTCATGTGGAATGTTTCCTATATTTGACAGATGTCCTACCTGCAACATTTTCATGGTAAAAGGCAGTGTGGCACCCACATTATCTGAACACGATTCCTTCACTCAGGTTTTTCTCCTGGGAAGCTGAAAAGGCAGAGAGAGGCCCCAAAGAAAAGAAAACAATTCTTATCTCATTTTCTTCTCCTGTGTTGTGCTCTTGTGGAATGTGTTTGCAGATTGTTTACCTGAAGGTGATGCTTGATTGGGCACTGGTGTGAGTTGTTTTGACTCATTGGCCAGTTGGGGCCGAGCTGTGTCGGGACTCTGGGAAGAGTCACGAGTTTTCATTATTATCTCTTTAGCATTCTGTAAGTATCCTTTCTGTACTCTTTAGTGTAGTATAGTATTCTTTAATATAACATAGTATTATAAAGTAATAAAATAGCCTTCTGATAACATGGAGTCAGATGCATTGTTCTTCCCTCCTGTCACTGTATTAACAATAAGGCAGCATATTTTTTTTTTGGCATGTCCACCTGTACACAGTGTATTTGCCTTTTATCATCAGAAGAAAAGCCTTACCTTTGCCTGCTATGACTTCAAATGAAAAGATCTACAGTATCTCTCTTTTCCTTCTGTGATATCTTACATGTGGTGGAGAAAGGAGGAAGAAATACAAAATATCCAGGGCAATAGACAAGGAGACAAAACACTTTTAAGTAATAGCTGTTTTCCTCCTGACACTGCCCTCCTGACATTTTAGCTTTCCCGTTTTTTTTTTTTTCCAGGGGTGAGGTTTACTGTTTACCACTGGTTCTTCAAGGTTGTAACACAGAACTGAAGCTAGGGGAAAAACACTCTCTGTTTTTGAAGTGACCTCCCTCATTATAAGATGAATGCTTGATAACTGTGGGTGCCAATTTGATTTTTTAAGAATTTATTTTCAATTTTATCTTGCTGAGGAATTGTCTCAGTAATCATTCATACAGATTTGTGATTTACAAAACCTGATCTCTTTTTTTTTTTTTTTTGTGTTGTGCAATACAGAAATAAGTATTCTTAAAAAATATCAAATATTCTACCTAGGGATGGTCACTTTCTGTATTTTACTTAATCAGAAGTTGCAGCTTGTTATCTCAGATGGCTGATGGCTGGTGAGAGAGACAGGAACTGGATGTGTTCAACAATTCTACCATTCCACACTACAGAGCTGGAGGGAGTTATTTTGCTTTAATTTTGCTATTTAATACTTAATCTATATATCTCTTACAAGCATTTTTTTTGTATGCCTGACTACTCCTTCAATCAGCTTCTAGAGTCTTTCTATAGCATTTCACTATAGCATAGTGACCTAATTTTCAGGATAAGAAAAATGTATACGTAGGTAAATAAAGGTATCAGCTCATTCTTAGAACCACCATGTTAATTAAAAAAAAGAGAGCTGAAGTAACAGAAAGAAATGTCAAATACAATCTAATTGCCTAACAACATAGGATTCTGATCATGTCTTCAAATCCCTTCTTTCCTTATCTAAAGTTCTATAATCATACAAAATCCTTGTGGGAGGGTTTACAGCAGCACGTGGTAATTTTTTCACATGTTAAATCTATTCTTTAGAAAAACTTTAATTATAGCTTTAGAAACATGTAAGCAATTGTGGAAACAAGTCAAAACAGTGCAATGTTATTGTCAAAATTAATGGCACTGAGTCACTAGATTCAAGAACAGTTTTTGTTTCACATATTTTTGTCATGCTTCATTGTGTTTGTAGCTATATCAATATGATGACAAATTAAAGACAAATACAGGGTATAATAAATAAGTAATAACTTTGTCAGGATATCTTATTTGACTATTTATAATCCAAGACAGAGTGCAAAAAACTATAGTAATGGCAAATATTTAAAACTTTTTCCTAAAAAATACACATATACTAGAAATCAAAGTTCCATTTTGACCAAAATAATAAACAGAAAAAATAACATACCAGTATTATTTCTATCATGCAGCCTTTCAGTACCTAAAGGACAGATGGGGATAAAAGTTTTAGCAGGCCCTAAATGCAACAGGACAAGGTGTAATGGTTTTAAACTAGAAAAGAGTAGATTTAGATTAGATGTATGAAGAAATATTTCATAATGAGGATGATGGAACATGGGGACAAGTTGCTCAGAGAGGTGGTTTATGCCCCATCCCCAGAAATGTTCAAGGTCAGGCTGAACAGGGCTCTGAGCAACTGACTGAATTGATGACATCCCTGCTCTTGGCATAGGGGTTGGACTATCTGATTTTTAAAGGCCCCTTCCATCCCAAACTATTCTCTGATTCTACAATGTGTTGCTTTCCTTATTTACTTTTCAGTTTAATATTTTTTTGTGTTGCTAAGAAAAAACTACTTTATCTCTGTGGAGTGATTTATTAATCACATTATTCATAAATCTGAAGATCCAGTGATACCTGTGGGAATACAGTGCACTTAGGCATTTTCACAAGAACTGTTTATATGTGCATAAAAATTACTGAGAAGGGAGAAGAAAAAGCCTGAAGCTCTCTGCCTTGTTAAAGACAAACAAGTGACTCTGCTAAAACTGAAACTGCATTTTTCAGCTTCCTTCTTGTCCTTGTTTTATACAATGAACACCCTTTAGATGATGATCCAAATTCACCATCTTTCCCTTTCTCCCTCTCATCCCATCTCTCAATTTTTGCACCATCCCACATGTCTGAGGTTTAGCTGTCTGCAAACAAGAGTGCACAAGTCTGTCTTAACAAGAAAAGCACTTGCTGAGAAAGTGGCTAACTGGCAGTGGGAACAATTCAGCTTACTCTTCTGCCCTTCCCTAAGGACAATGCAAAAGTTAAAGAAAGGACAGAGATCTACAGTTGGTAGTGTATACAGACATTTTCTTTATTATCTGTTCATAGACATCTAATGCTTTGGCGGTCTTCCAAATATGCATATATAATACTGGGAACCACTTTTCTTGTAAAAAAGAAGCATTTGCTGGCACAAGTTTCAGACTTAGTTGAAAAAAACAGCAATTAAAGCTCAGCCCTGTCCTCACAATCACGGATAAAGTGGTCTTTGTTAAACTGGCAGAACTGAAAGGAAGAATTGAAACTTGCTCTCTCCTCCCCCTTGGCTTTGCTTACATCAGAACTCCCTTGTTAGACTTAGTTTTCATTCTTCATGTGCTTTTTTCTGAATTATGAGCTTTTCCACTTTAATGATATTAGTTTGCCTAATCTTGTGTCTGAAAAAAACCCAAAAACTAATGCTTCACTCAGATTTCTCAGGTTTGACTGGACTGATGGTTTTGTGAGTAATAATCAAAAGTTATTGCTTATTAGAAGGCAGTTCAGTTGTGAACTCTGACTGTGGTCTCAGGCCCCAGGAAGCAGGTTTTCACAAATCACATGCAAATCCTTTGCAAGTGGTACGTGTTAGCTTCTTTCAGTTGAGAGGGTGAATGGATATGGAGATGATCAGGCTGAGGCAGCACAGTCCTGTGCAAAATTCATACATCTATAAATATCAGACAGCTAGGGACCCAAAAATGGTCTTCCAGCCTGCCATGTAGTTTCCCTAATACCAAGGTAAACAAAACCCAATGCCTGTAGATCCATGAGTCACATGGATTATTAGTGATTTTTTAATCAGGTTTTCTGTTGCTTTTTTGCATCAATTATTCTTAATTCAAATTACTCCCTAATCTAATATAAATAACATTGCCTGTCCCTGGAGTCCTCCAAATAAGATAATTGTCTTTGAGAAAAGTACCTCAGGCAAAGAGAGGTTCCAGGTACCAAAGGTGACAAATGCGGAGGTCAGCTGCACAAACATATGCTCACCTCTTTAACTGCATATAAGTTTAATTGAGGCTTGCTTTCAAAACAGAACTGGCACCAAAACTGGAGTGAACAATCACATTAGTTCCACTTACTGTTACCTTGGCCATGGTGAAGAGCAGCCTACAGACAGCACCCTGCTGCAAACAGCAGTTTCTGCCTGCTCTGCCAAATCAGGCCTTCCGCGTGTCGCCTGCTCCCCGGTTTGGACTGAAATTAATACACAGCTTCATAGAGGACTAACAAAGGGAAGGCCCTGACTTAGGTGTTAGGCCATTGCAATGTCACCAGCTGGGATAATGAGGAAGCCTCAGCCAGGAGAGCTGGTAGATGAGCACAGGGGTTGCCTGGGAACCGGCGTCTGTCAGGTGCCCGTTATCATTTGATGAAAGCTGATCGGGGAGTCGTGCTGAAGGAGATTGGATCATTATAAAAGAACAGTAATTCTCCCTTATGCCTCAAGTTGAGGGCTCTGATGCAGCAAGTGTCTACAGAGATAAGAGGCGGTTTTTTTTTTTTCCTCAGTGTAGAGGGAGAAATTATGCTTTTTATCTTACCTTGCAGGGAAAAGACTGAGCTAGGGCACTCTGGAGGGCTGAGCTGATCCTCCAAGGGGCTGTCTGAGTCCCTCCTGGGCTGCTCTAGGCACTACAGTGAGGCACACTCAGTTTTCTTCTGCTCTGTGTTCTCTTCTGCTTTTTTCTCAAGCAAAAGCAATCATCATTTCAGAAGCTCTGCACCATACCTAAGATGCTCAAATTAATGATAAAGCATTACTCAAAAGGCTCTGAACTTCACTGCAGTTCTAAGGACAGGGTTTAAAAGTGTGGGAGATGCTAGGCTGAGCTTTATACACCTAAAACTGTATGTTCCTGTACCCAGAGATCCAACTGAGTATTTCAGAATTAAAGGCAATCTTGCTCACACAGGAAACTCCCAGGTGGCCTGTGAGTAGGTCCCCCAGCAGCTATCTAAGAGATACAGTGCAGGAACTGCTCAGTCAGTTGCTAACACAAAATCCCATGTTCTAGGCTGGGGGATGCTTTCTAAACATTGGGAACTGTTCTGTCATCTTGCCTCTGCAGGATTTACATTTTCTTGTACAATAATTCAGGGGAGCTATAAATGGAGCAAAGTGCAAGACCCACATAGTGGGTGCAGCTAAATTTAAATTTAGGCAGAATGTTTAAGAAAATTATTAAAAAAACAAAAAGTACTGCAACCTGGAAATCTGTGTATTCCCTAAAACTTGTCAAGGTTGTGCAAACAGGTATTCCTGTGCCTGGTTAAAGAGTTGACTTGCCCAACTAAATCAAGACCACAGCTGCTCTTATCCTCTTCTTTGGCTGTATTTCAAGAGAAAAATAACACTAATACAGTAACTAAGCCCTGGACAGGTTTTGACAAAAACGAGTGGATGCAGCCCTGACAGGGAAACTCCAGCTGTGAAAGACAGCATTGTGTCTCTCTGACTCACTCTGCCTGCTCCCAACACACACCACCTTGTCTCCCTATTCCTCCTGCTCTGCTCCTGATCATGCTGCCAGACCTCCTCCCTCACACTGGCCTTGGTTTTCACTGAAGTCCATCGTTTGCTACTTCAACTCACTGAATTCAAGGAAAACTGTCATTCTTTTCTTGCTGGTTTAGTTGTCTTCCAGAATAGTGAACAAAATTAGCTCCAGAGGAGCCTGAAGAGCTACACGGCAGACGGAAAGTGCATGTCAGGAGTGGAGAAAAGACCAGGAAAAAAGAGAAGTTTCTCTTTTGCCAGAAATGCAAGGTTTTGACTGCCTTACTTCATGTCAGGTAATTTTATTTGAAATATTTTGGCTAACATGTCAACTCCTCAAGTTGAGTTTATCCAACTTCTACTTTAAGTCCTCCTTAATCAGTAGATTCCCATTCAAAAGACAGATGCCTAACTTCTAAGCATATCACTCCTTGCATGAAAGAACCTTTACTACAGCTTAGAACGAATACCAGAAAGCCCCCAAAAAATAAAATAAAAATTGCTAGAGATATTCACTCATGGAATTTTGCAGTGTAGTTCAAATTTTGAGCAAATGAGTTTTAGTTATAGAGATGTCAAAGAAATCACATTAGACTTGGAACTTGAGTTGTTGCACTGAATGGTGATATATTTCATGTAAGACAGAAAGCAACTTGATGACAGGGTTACCAAAAGTCCTTGATGCAGAGGCACTTAAATGAGACAGTCAAGGCTCTGCCAACACCCTTCGCAGTAAGAACCACTCACCCCCACACAATACTTTGTGTGAATGTCATGACAGAAGATTAATTTCAAAGTCTTCATCTAGCCAATAACTCTTGTGGCAGCTTTTTAGTTATTCCTGAGAAAGTAACTTTGGAAAAGACTTCTACACTAAAAACGGAAGAATTTAAGTTGTGCTTTTTTCTCCCTGAAAGTATATTTATTCCGGCTTATGATGCTCTTCAAAGAATTTCAAAGACTCAGTGTGTCGTTCTACCTAATTTGAGGCATATATCTTACTTAAATTTGAGAAAAGTATTGATTTGTCTGCTTTCTGTGAGCCAAGGGAGAGATTAAATTTTATTTGAAATATTCTTCTGGTATTATTCTGTCTCTAAAAATCTTTCATTTCAGTGACTGGAATGTGTCTAGTGGGTACTTAGTAAAGTCTGGAGCAGAAATCTTCCTAAATTTCTATTTTATTAACACAATAGCTTTACTTATTCTGGAATTGGTTTTCAAAGTTATTGAGGCATTTGAAAATGAAGATCAACCACAACAGGATTGAAAAATGTCCTTGAACACATTCTGAATTTCTACACTGCTGCTGAGAAATGTCTGACAAACGTGTTTATCTGAATCCTTAAGTATCTGATGCAGGGAAAAGAGTTGAACTCAGTGACCCTGATGGGTCCTTTCCAACACAGTATATTTTGTGATTCTGCTGCTTCTTTACATTTCTGTAAACCAGCCCTCTGTTTTGGACTTGAAGCACAGTTTAAATGTATTTTGCTTCATGTGTTTCTCAGGTAGCTGGGTGGTGGTGTGCCCAGTGGATGTACCACAGTGCATTTTACAAGTCTGCTTGTAAATGACACAAACAACTGAAACAAAGGTGCTTATGTTGACCATATATTACAGCTATAATATATAGCTCTTATAGGGAGTTGTGTTCTCTTTTTGTCCAGTTTCTGTACTTTTTAAAGTAGAAATTAATGAAAATAATAAAACTATTTTTTACTTGGATATTCCATCAAAAAAAAGAGAGGCATTTAAACCAAGTGTTGATAAGATTTATGTGGATAAACTATTTCTTTTATGATAGAATAAAAATTCGAACATTTTTTTTGTACTCAAAGCTACAAGTTTAGGATCACCTCTTCCTATAAATCTTCTGATAGGGAGTGGATACAGATGATGAACTGTTCAGTACGATCAGCTGTTTTAACTATTTGTTGCTTCTTGATGAAAAATATATTTGGAAGTCTTCTTTCAAAGGATGTTTTCTGTAATGAGGTCTGACTTTCCATACCCCACAGACAACCCTACCATATCCCAGGAATACCAACCCAATAGATTTCAAGAGGCTTCTTAAAGGGCTGTGTTCTTCAGCCATTCCTTAAGACAAGTCTCTACACATGTAGCTAAGGAAAAGGGGCATATATTCTCTTTTTGTCATGAGAGCTCTGTCATACACTGAAAAACTGTCAGCCAAGTTCTGCAGGAGAACCTAAAGGTTTAGGCAGGTTGTTAATCAGGTGCCTCCCTTGTTTGTAAAACTGAGTTTTGCTCGTTGCCTTTGTTTGCAGCATCCAAAAGATGAGCAAAACAACTATTGCCAACAGAAGTTTGTGCATATGTTTTATGTGCTTATCTGTTTGTGTAAAATGCATCACTTCATGTGAAACTGAAGCTGAAAGAGCTAAGGCAATAAACAGAGAGAAGAGACTACAGTACGCATAGTTAGTAAGCTCATATCTGGTATACTGTATGCTAGTCTGAGGTTTGATCTGCTGAAAAATATTGAAAGATCAGTCAGGGTTTAGAGAAATGTCACAAAACTACTTCAGATGAAAATATAGAGGAATGCCACCTAAAAGATTACTCAATTATGCTCCATAAAAGGACAA
Organism: Peucedramus taeniatus; assembly: GCA_013400575.1. Lineage (NCBI taxonomy): Eukaryota > Metazoa > Chordata > Aves > Passeriformes > Fringillidae > Peucedramus > Peucedramus taeniatus. The sequence continues at coordinate 13,708 of WBNO01009071.1, forward strand.
AGCAGAGGTCTCTGTGGTATTTGAAGGTCATGAGTGACAAACTTTTTTCTAGGAATTAGGTGAATACCTGGAATAGAGGTTGTAGTTTATCACCTCACCATGTGATGAAGTGGGTTTTTATATCTTGAGGGATTATTAAATTAGTAAATGAAGAAGATGTATTTGTTTAGGTTTTTTTGTTCGCTTTTTTTGTTTTTGCCCCTCCAAAACATACTCTAGTTACTCAGCTAATTATTAGATTCTGTGGAGGAGCAACAAGTAAATACTATAGCCCTTTACTCTGCAAAAGTTATGCAAAATGAACATGCAGATACCTTCTGAATTCCTATTAAACACTGAAAGAACTTCAGTTCAATATCAGGAAAGTAACAGGGTGTGGTGAATATATTATTACTAATATAAAGAATATTGTATGTTGTTATCTCTGCAATAACAGAGAGACAAATTCTGTAACGATTTTTCAACATTCTTTTGAAAAAGAAATTAATTTGTCCACTTGGAATTCACTGAATCCAATTTTTCTATTCAGTGGCAAAAGAATTCCTGTTTCTTTAGTTTTTATAACTTTTTCATGTTAGAATGGCTATAAAGATGCTAATTTTAACCAATATGGTAAGATTTTGATTTTTCATACTTTTAACTCTGAGACAACTAATTTTTCTATTTTTCAACAGCTTATTGTCATTATACTGAAATATATACACGTAAAGTTAAGCAATGTACATAAAAAAACCTGAAATGCTTTACAGTACAAAGAAAAGGAATTGGAATAGGAGAAATCCCCCCAAGAAACCTCATCTCATCTGTCTCATATGCTATCAAAACCGCTACACAACTTCCTCATGGATCTTTAGATGTGCAAGAATTTTCAGAGAGCTCAGAATAGTCCATACCTGAGGCTCTGGTCCAACACATTCAGAGAATTTCATGTATGTTCTCTGGTACAAAGAGAATACCTCTGCAGGAAGCTGTGACTTAGGGTCTTCATGAAACACAGTTCTGAATTACCCTCCTAAGGCATGCACTCATCTACTGGCCCAACCATCATTTTTGGTGTCCAAACAAATGCCTTGAACTTTATTATTTAGGGGGTGGAATCAAAAGCAGACATGTGAGAAATGTTCTCATCTGAGTAGATAGAGGAGAGCTGAAATAATTCCAAGCCCCAGCATCCTCCTCTGCCTGTTTAGCAATACTGCATCACAAAGCTGTGTGCTGTAGAGCCAGTCCCATTTTCTACTAAGAGAGGTAGCTGCATTTCAGCAATGCATGAAGTAATTCATCTACACAGCTTATAAAGCACTTAGAGCTCCTTTGGGATAAAAAGCACTTAAAAATGTAAGGTATTAATATTTCTTATGTGTTTAAGTTGTCAAATCTTCTTACTTTCTTATCACTCAAATCAGCTTTAAAATTCACTTTTGCAGCAAAACATACAAATGCTAATTCACTTCAATTAAAAAGCTATTGCCTGCACTTCATTTTTAATGGAGGCAGAAATGGAAGAAATACCTCCTCAAATCTTACTCATGCTAAAGGCTATAGAAGGCCAGCTTTCCCTGGCATTTCTATCCACATGCAGGAGCAAGCAGTTCTTTTGACTGTCTATGACCTAAAAATCCTTTTGCTGGGGTCAAAAAATCATTGGGATTTGTCTGCTTTCCTTTTTGGGATTTGCTACTGGAATGGTAAGGAACATATGCAAGGGTTTGCTACACATAGTTTCTTTCCCCTGTTCCTCTTCACTCTCCTCCCACTCTACAAGGTTTCACTAAGCATAGGATGCCACAAATGCCAGTTTCTAATCCTTCACCCAAATGTCATTTCAGTAATTCTTACATTGCTGGAGAAAGCTTGTACAAGATTTTCTAGTTAAGTGCTTTAGTGGATGGGACTGTGGCTGACATTTACATCAGCACTTACTGTGATTTAAAAGGGGGCAGAAGTGCTTGGGGTGGGGGGACATTAGCATGTGTGCCTTCACTGCAGCTGCAGTGATGAAGTTGGAATGGGACTGGATATGGGCAGAGGTTGGAGCACCACAATGAAGATTATTTAATATACATCATATTGTACGATTTTGTGAAGTATTGTTCACTTTAAAATATTCTGTGAAATCAGACTGAAAGAAGCTTATTAAAAAAGCCAAAACAAATTAAAATAATTAATTTTTTAATTTAGAAATTTGTGACATTCAAAACACTATACTTTAAAAAACAAGTATTACAGCCTAATAGCTCTTTTGACTGCTAAAACTGCAAGTCACTGTGCCTTGGAAACCAGCTGTAACAGCATGATCTGAAGAAACATTTCTCAGATCTAGCCAATAATTTGCATGTAAAGCATCCTAAGAATGTGAAACCATTTGGTCAATAATCTATATTCTTTAAGATTTATTTCTCTTTTAATTAATACTGAAGCTGTAGTGGTAGAAAAGGAATGCCTAATGATGTACTCTGAGTCTTCTTAATGGAGGACCATCATGGGCATTACCCCAGCATAAAAAAGTGAGCTGGCATCAGAGATTTAGCTTTCACTCTGAATTTCCTGGGTTTTTCAAGCTCAAACAAGACCCTTAATGTTGCTTTAATGTAGTTTTTGGTGGTATAATTCTTCTTAATTCTGTCCATTGCAGTCCTTTGATACTTTATGAATTACTTATCTCACATTAATAAGGCTTAACATGGAGTATTAACCTCCTATACATTCCTAATTAGTTTTTAATGAATTTTAGTTTCCTTGTTAGAAAAAGAGCTAGCTAGCAAACTACCAGAAATTTAATCTCCATTACTGGAGCATAAGACAACCACCCCTGGGGATGCATGTCCTTGAGATTTTCACGTTAAACAAGAAGCTTTATAAAAGAGTCAAAGAAGCTTAATATGTGTGTCTTGGCTTACTCCTCAGCTTTGATGGTGTAACAAGTCTTGGACTATTTATAACTAGTGACACAATACTCTATATAAACTTTCAGAGATTTCTATAATATGTTATGATACTACAAAAAATTTAACAGGCCAAATTGCTAGTCATCTGACAGCTGGAGTAGGAGAAGAGAAGGTGAATTAGTGTATTTTCTTTTTATTTAGTTCAACAATACCAACAGTCATGATATGATATGTAATGGAAAACAGAATTTCCTTTTCTTTTGACATGATAATCACATTTTTTCCCACTGAATAGTTTTTTTAAATGTGGATGATTTTTACAAAATTCCTGTATGAGCTGTAATTATTTTTCGGACGTAGTACAAAGAAATATGTTTTAAGTAATTATTTTGCAAGGGAGCCACTGCAGTATAAGTTACAAAAGCTTTTTTTTTTTTCTGTTTTTGCAGTGCTTTAAATAAATATAATTGTGGATAAAATTTATTAACTAGTACGTTTGGATTAGTAGAACAAAAAGAACAGCATCTTGTTATGAACTGCAGCAGTATGTCAGGAATGAATTACAGAAGTTTCCACTGGCAGTGCACAGGATGTTGCTGAAGCAGCACTCAGTGCTGGCATCAAGTCAGAGAAGCACTATGTAAAAATACACATTGGCTCTGTTGGGATGGTGCTACAAGGAGGATGTTCTTCATTCCATTTCCTCCATCTGGGGATTTGATTTCCTTGTTGATTTACCAAAGCCCTACAATTTTGCATTCAAAATATACTGCAGGAGCTTTTTGTCAGTCCCCCATGTATGACCTGGGGGACTGGAAGAAGGTGTGGCTCTCTGGAGTTGGTGTATGAGGTCTGCAGTGTAGAGTTCAATTTCTTACACACTTGTCTGCTCTGACATTGTTCTATCAAGTACACAGGCATTCTTGTATGCATGATATTTTAGAACAGGAAGGCAGCTGAAGAGCTATAATTGAGTGAGCATCTATGTTAAAGCAGGCTGCATTTGCATATGTTGGACATGTAGACATTTCCTTTCACTAACACAAATTATATTTGATTAACTTCTTTTTGTCAGCAGTCAGAAGCAAAAAAAGCTATGACAGTGTCCCAGACAGTGAACACATATATATGTAAAAATACACATTATTAAAACATTTAAAATGCAGAAATCCAATATAAAACACAACTCAAATTAATTTAAAGAGTATTTTTCTGAATCCTGGAGTCCCTTCCATAGTATTTTTTTCTCATTTTCAATTGAAGAAAGTTTATATATACGTAATGGTCATCATTCACTATGGAGGATAATCCCCACATTAGGAAAAAACAGATAACCAAGTGTTTTAACAGCTGAATTTCCAGACCAAAAGATTCTTGAAACTCTGCATATGCCATAGATCTTACTGGGACTGCGGCCTGGCACTGTGTTTCTGCATCACTACTGAATTTCACTCATTAATCTTTTACTTACAAATAACAGTAATAAATACATGGTTATCATGCATTCATTAATTAGACAGCACATTGCAAGTTTCATGTTGAGACCCATCACTGTGTAGCAGCTGATGGGAAACAGAACAGCTGAAAATGAAAGGCTCTCCAAATCTATGAAATGCTAGAGGCAACTTAATCACTGAGCCTGACACACAAAGTACAGGCACCATATCCAGATGTGGCTTAGCTGAGTTCATAACCTTATTAACTTAATTCTAGGGGTTAGTAAGCAATAACTTGTGCAGAGCAAATCATCAATCCTCTCCATTAAAGACTGTCATCAGCCCACGACCCATCCATGACTGGCCTCAAATAGCATAAGCCTTTCTTGCTGTCACTTTGTGTGATGGTTCAGGGGAAAGGGAGTATCCTCTTCATTACACACAAAAAATGCAGCAGCTATTGTAAAGTGCTCCTTTTGCCTAAATCCAGCATCAGGTGATCAGAGTGTAAGAAGCAGCCAGTGCACTAGACAGCTGCTCTTGGGCAGAACTATTCATTCACCTGCCTTCATCAACCTTGCAGTTTTCTCAGGAGTTAACCCAGCCATATCCATTTACTTCCCAGTTTGGGAGAAAGATCACTTTTTCTTCACACAGTTCTGAAGCTTAACATAGAACTTGGACTATCAGAACTTTCATGCCCTTCCTTCTGTTACTCAGAAGATTGTTACTGCTCCCTCTCTCCTCTTTTCTCCCACTGACTATATTCCTCTTCATTTGCAGAAACCATTGCTGAAATAAAAAAATATTTTCACTCCAGTCAGTAATACTTCCAGTATTTTTTAAATACTCAATTTCATGTCTCGAATACTCATGTCTTCTGTTAAAGACAGAAGATACAGACAGGCCTAGGATAAAGGTGGAAGCCAATGAACTTTTAAAAACTCTCCTTTGTGAAGCCTTTTGCTCATGTCAGGTCTGTGCTGGTAGGGATAGAGAGTATTTTCAATGACAGTAACAATATATGGGGCTAAATCTTCAAAGACACTATTTTCTGTAAAAGAAACATATACACCAAGGCTAGCTTTAAATACATAAAAATACAATGGACTAAGCAGCATACAGATTTTTTTTTGACAGGAAGAATGGGAACTGCAAAAAATTCTTTTCTGGAGCTACACATGTAGATGTCTATCCCTTATTCCTGTTGCTGATCACTTTCAGGAATTCCTCCTGGAGCTGACCACTAGCTTGATCAGCAGATGAACATCTTGGGTTTCAGTCATTATGAATATTGTATATGTATAACTCTCAGTCTGCAAGCCCATCATTCTGCTGAGAGAAAGCAGGGTGATCCAGCACTCAGTTTAATGTAACACCATTGTGTTTACTCATGACTCTCATGTATGTGCTTTATTACATTTCAAATAATTATTGGCAGGAATTATGACTAGTCATAAACACACTATTTCTGTAGAGCACAGA
>WBNO01009077.1:0-10947 GCA_013400575.1 Peucedramus taeniatus
CCCAGACAGTTTATCATAATTTTAGGTAATGTTGTACTACCTTCAAACTTGAAAGCACTCAACTATACACCTGATGTTGCTAAAATAACTAAAGTTTAGTACTTAGTCCTGAAAATGGTAAACTCTATAGCATCTAGATCTTACATGGGATCTTTCTTAGTGAGTGAAATATGTGTTCTGCTCTGGATCTTCGAAGTCTTTTGAAGTCTTTTGATAATACATCGTTGCTCTTGTCCTATGATAAATTTCAACTTTTCATTATTTGTTTTAGATATGGTACTAAAACCACTTGCTACAGTTGTTTTAGTACTGGAATTCCTGCAGCTTTGCATCTAATGTGGCTCAGCAGTCAAGACTTTCTGTCTTGTATTTAGTCTTGAATCAAGACTAAATCAAGACACTGTTCCCAGCACTTTCTGGTTAGATTTATCTGGGAGCAATTTATATGGCACAGCCATATAAAAACCTTGGAGAAACATTCTGTTTCTGAACCCCATTCTATGTCAAGATACTGGCTACTTGGCACTGCAAAGGATGATTTAGGGCATCCTCAGGAAAACTTGTTTACACATCTATTGACCTTCATAGTGCAAAATTAGTTATTTAGGGACTTCATGCGTTTTAGGGTTAGGCAGAGATTGAGATCTAAAGTCTCAAATTCTAAATTCTAAATTCTAAATTACCTCTGAGATTCTAAATTCTCATCATATTTGCACCCTGGTAGGGCTGCTGGAACAGTATGATAGTAAGTTATTTTGGCAGATCCAACCTCTATTATTTCTGTACCTCAAATTCCCATCTATGGAGGAGGGAGAGTTGTAAAATGTAGGGCTACCAAGGATAAATATATTTAATAACAGGATACACTTATATACAGCAAGGCTGGAGAGACAATCTGTGCCTCAGATAGAGGGCATTCTGCATAGTCAGTGCACACAAAAATTTTTTTCACCCTTATTAATTTCCTAATTGACAGCATTGAACACTGCAATGTATGAGAGACAAAGAATTTACAAGTGAATAGGCAGGAACAGAGAAAATGAGATTTGAACTGGAAGCCTGGAAAGAATATATTGTTATTGTGTGTATTTTAATGTTTGGTTTGATTCCCTTTGTGTGAGCATTTCTTGCAAGGGAACCAGTCACAGAAAAGGTCAGAAAATGCCAGTGTCAGATAGTAAGGGTCTGATCTGACAAGCATTCAGAGAAAAAATAGTGTTCTGTGTTAAAGGCATGGGCAGAAAACCCCTTAAAATTTCAGTGAAAACATCCTAGATAAGTTTCTGTTCTGCAAACTAAAAGCTGAACTTAATGGAAAATGTTTCACATGGGATATTAAAACTTTGTGATACAGATACTGATGAAATCAAGAGTTTTTGTAAAACTTTTTAAATATTTGCTGCACGCTGCTTACCAAACAGTTTGTCCTTCAACAGCCCAATACGTCTATGCAAATTCTAAAATGCATTTTCAGCTGGGTATTTGCATGCCCTGGTTGGCTTCTGCAGGGATTTCATTTGTATAAAAAACACAAAGAAATTAGTAGAGTAACACTATGAAAACACAAGGCAAAAGAGCACCACAACATTTTGCTCATCTACCCACCTAATTGCATGGCAGGCTGATCCTTCAGCTTCCTGCAGCGCTCAGCATTGTGCTGATAACCAACCCAACAGTGTACCACACTCCATTTTACAATAAGAAATGTTTTAAATAAAAATTACACTTGGATATATGTGCAATTGGTATAATGTCTTTTAAGGAATTAATCTCTGGCTAATCATGTCTGGAAACTGCACTGACAAAAAGTGTTCTGTGCTGTTACTGTGTCTAGAAGAATTCTGTGAAGTTTTCTGGTTCCTCAGCTAATCTTTTTCTGTAGTACAAGCAAGAGCACATGGAGAAGCTTGACTTTTTCCCAATTTCAATCAGGTGATGATGGCATCAAAAGGAGATGAGGAAACACCTGCAACACAGATCACACCTAGGGATGTGCCAAGGTCCCTTTGAGTGCAAACCTTTCCTGCAATACATCAGCTGTGTGCATTGCCCCCCTTAACTCAGACCACTGACCTATTTTCCCCCAAGAAGCAGGACTGCTCAGGGACATCATCCATGTGCTGCCCCTTGCTAGGTGAGAGCAGCAGGGGGCTGCACCCCTGCGTGGTGTTGCAGCAACACGGGGTGAGGTGCAGGCGTGGACAGGAGGGAATCCAGGAATACAAACAGCACTGAAGCTTTCTTTAAGCTTGTGTAGCCTGACAAGTCTTCAGCAGCCAGAGAGAACTGATTCTTTCTTTCAGCCACGATCTCTTCCTTATAAAGAATGCTGGAGTTAATCACAGAATTATAGGATTATTTAGGTTGGAAAAGACCTCTAAGATGATTGAGTCCAACCACTAACACAGCGCTGCCAAGTCCACCACTAAACCATGTCTCCAAGTGCCACATCCACACATCTTTTAAATACCTACAGGAATGGTGACTCCAACACTTCCCTGGACAGCCTGTTCCAATGCTTGTCTACCCTTTCAGTGAAGAAATACCTGGTTCCAAACCTTTCTTGGTGTAGCTTTAGGCCATTCCCTCTCACTCTGTTTCTTGCTACTTGAGACAAGAGGCTGACCCCCACCTCATTACAGACTCCTTTCAGGTACTTACAGAGAGTGATAATACACTTTATAAAAAAGGATTCTGAGAGTAGTTAGTAGAAAACACGCAAATGTGTCTCATAATAGAAGAGATTCTATGTTTATTTGTTTTGATTTTATGTTTGTTTGTTTTCCTCAGACAGATACAAATTACTGAGTTACTGAGGTCTGAAGAGAGTAGAATATAATCCAGGAGGTTCACGTTAATAAATCCTGAGTTAACAATCTAGTGCTGGCATACTGTGTGGGTCTCTGCTCTCTGCAGTGCCTTGCTGAAATCAGCTAGACTGTGTGTGGGTGTATAAAGCTAAAATTAGGGGGTTTTGACTGCCGCAAAAAGCAAAGCGAGTGAGTGGGTTTGTCCCGATTGCCTGCAGATAATTCATTATGAGTATTTACTTCCTTTAACCAAAATCTGGAGTAAGTGGAGGATTTTATTGGAAATTTTTCTGACAGTTCATGTCAAGCACTGTTTTTATTGTATATTTTGGTCTTCTTACATTGCTAGATTTTTTTAAAAAAGCTGAAAGGAAATTAATGACCTCAATAATTTTTATTCTCTGACCATCAAAAACGTTTATTGCAAGAACACTGCAAGTAAAGGATTGCTAGTATCCCGGGCTTATATATATTAAAAAGATTTGCATATTCTTCATATTTTATAGGAGAACAAGAGCAGCTCCACCCCACCACAGTACTGCAAAGCTATTCTGCTTTACAGGCAGGCAAGTTGCCTAGCTGCAGCTGTCTTAAATCATGACTTTACAGTTTCTTAACTCAGGTGGGAGCCGTTTGAAAACTTGCACAAAAAGTGAAATAAGGTAATAAGCATCACATGCTACACTGTACTTTATGTTCAGCATCTCAAACAGTTTGAAGCAAGTAATATGTGATTTTCTAGTTCCCATGTCAAGTAAAAATACTGCAACTGAATCTTCTTAGAAAACATCTGTCTTCATTAATTTCAGCCAGCATATGCAGAATTGTCAATTACCTACAGGTATACTATAATCAGAACCACATTGAGTTGCTTCCAGAGATTCTTCTTGTTTTCCATTCTTGATCTATGCACAAACATGGTTTTGGACAGATTTTCTGTGACTGTAATTAAGGGTTTCTCACTGTGTTTGTAGTGAGTTTCTCACTGTAGGTACAACAAATAAATAAAAAGAAGTATAATTTCTCTCCTCTTTTTTTCTCCTTTAATCTGTCTAGGTATGTTGTGGCATTTCTTTACTGAAATACAGGTGTAGAACTTGTCACTCTCCATGAAGTGTGTTCATCTCTCCATACGTGATTTTTAAGTCAGATTGGTTTTATTGAAAAAAGTGGGATCCAAAGTGACTGGGAATTGAACATGTCATTTATTTCCATTTAATGACTAAGAGCAATCCTTGTGCAAGGTTGTATCATTTAGATATAATCAAGATCTGTGAGCCAGCTACTTAAAGAGAGTCACCAGAGCTGGCAGCTTTCCTTAAATATGATAATGGAATTAGCCCTTGTACTGGCTTTGACAGGTGACAGATACTAAATCAGCAAACTTCATCTGGGAACTATTGATTCTGTTGTGTACTATAGATGCAGTGGAGGTCAGGCTGAATTCCCTTGTTTTGGTAAGTGAAGTGAGCTGTTCAAAGTGTAATATTCCCACTTTCCATGGCAAAGAGAAATGTACTTTTAGTAAAGCAAGCAACACCTTGCACTACTGCTGGTATCTCATATCTACCCTGCTATGTCAGATGGAATTGGAAGATGTTTCCCTGCAGAGCCTGAGCAGGAGCACATCTCCCGCTCACTCCCTGCTCTAATGGAGAGGGAACGAAGGGAGGATGTATTCTTCTTTTCTTTGGAATTGGTAGTAATTCCATAGAAATTAATGGAGCTTCCCAGCACAATATGAATGCAAAAGAACCTGGCCTAGTGGTTATAAATTAAGTGTAAGCGAAATTCAGAGAGAGAGTTTTGTGCCATAAGAAGCCAAATAAAATGTATTCTACTCGACTGGCTGAGAACAAAAATGAATCAAATTATTAATGAATACTGCAGACCAAGAAATAAGTTCAGCTTCAGTGCCTCTTTCTTTCCTCTTCTGCTGTTTTCACACTGATTGAGGTTGTTGAGAAAGCTAACTCATATGATCTCCTTCTCCATGCAAGTGATCAGGAGAGTCCTTTCAGACACAAATCATAATATCTGTAACCTGGAAGGAAAGAACATACTAAATACTTATTTATATTATATATAAATATATATATTATTTAAATAAGCTCCAAATTATGAGTCTAATTCTTTAAAAATAAACTACAACATCCTAATTTAAAACGTGTGTCTTTTTGTTCTAGAAAATTTCTAGGGACATTTCAGGTGACGTTGAAAGTCTGAACATTGTTGTGGTGTATGCCAGACATTGTACTCCACTAATAACCAGCACTCAGCCTGATGGGAATAGGGAAACACAAAAGACTGTGAATCAGTGCTTCTAAAAATAGCCCTGGCTACCCCTTTCCTCCTCAAAAGAAATAGAAAACCTTGAAAAGGATGAAGCTGAGAACAAGGTGATGTAGCTGAATGGAGAAAAGCAGCTTTTGCAAAAAACAGACCATTTTCTAGAAAGTGGCTCTTTTCTGCCTGCCTCACTTGTAGTAAATAAGTGCCCTTTGCTGATTTAATTGCTGGAGTAATGTTGAGATGGTAGGAGAAGTCATATAAACCTAGAAAGATGCAGAAAAACACAGAAAATAAAAATTTTTTTTCAGCTGGACTTGATTTTTATAGGAAATTTTCTCTATAGTGAACTGCTGCTCTGCTCTAAGAGATAATCCTGAGGAACAACTCTTGTTCCAGATGGGCATCTGTAGCTGAAGTTCATTTTTTGTCTCATACACATTGAGGGTTGATTATTATGGGATATACTCTTCCTGAGTGACTGTTAAAGCTCAGGAGACACTGAAGTTTTAAGTTCCCTATAAACAGATGGGCATATACCATTTTGTTTAAGAGCTTTTCCTGTGTGACTGTCTTAAGATACATCTTATAAAATTTGTCAGTTAAAAAACTTAATTTTCTGTTTTATTTCAAGGCTAGAGTTGATCAGTCTTTGATGTGAATTGATTTTCCTCTTCCTAGTATTGAGGGTGTATTTGTCCATATACCAATCAGCTTGTGCAATGCTTCCTCTTCATTCCATGTGTGGCCTAATTGCTCACTGGCCACTGACTGAAGAGAGGAGGAAGATTGTGCAAGCAGGGTGACAGAACCTGGTTCCCTTCCCAAAGCCAGCTGAAAGAGGCTTTCCTTCAGAGGTTAAATATATCCACTTCACTAGGAGGGAGTTATTATTACTTCTCCACAGTTCCTTTTGCTGATTTCCACTTGCAAATTAAAAAAGAGTAGGAATATATCTTTTTATGGAACTTAATTTTGTATCTATTTCAGGAATTTGAAAATACCCTCAAGCAAGTATGTTAAAAAACCCTAATTCTCCTAATGCCCCAGTTGTGTAACCACGGTGTCATCTTTTGCTATGTGCAATACCTTTGTAAAAATGTTTTGAACTAGTAGCTGACAAGTCTCTTTGTAAGTAATGATCAATCTTCTAAGCAGGCAGAATAATTTTTTTTTGTTCTTCCTGAATTTGCAGAAAGGGTAACCAAATGAAACACAGGTGAGTGAGAAATGGTATTGCTGCTCTTCTCAGAATTTCCATGCATGATTAGAGGAGAGTTATCTGATCCCTTTCACAGCTGGAAAATGCTAGAAATGCTAGCGTTACATTTTCATTACAGGGTTAATCTAAATAACTGGTTAAACTGAGTGAAAAACAGGTTTGTGGCTTCAGTGATCTTCTGAACTCTTCACAGACTGACCTACCCTCTTGCCTGGGGCAGTCCTGGGGGCCCTGACCCTGAAGGAGTTTATGGATTGTTTTGGAGGACTGTTGGCTCCTCACAAGTTCAACACCTTCAAAACAGGCAACACTCTAAACTTTGAACCTGGGGAACCCAGGTAGTCTAAATCAGAAGCTTTTCAGTGCCCAGTAGCCAAGTTTTGGACAAGGTGCAAGCAACATCCCATATTAACTTCCTAGACAAGAAAAGTATTAGTACATTTGGCAAATTGAGAGGGATTTTCTCAATTACTGTAATTGTTCTATGGAACATTACCTGCACATTCCACTTTCATATAATAACCAGTGTTTTTGCTGTTCATTACCTTGGCCATCAAAGTTTATGTGCCATTTTCAAATCTCCTCTCTTGTACCCGTTGTGTCACACATTTCAGTAGCATTGGGGCTCAGGTTAAGCATTGCACCCTCACTACCTTTCAACAGCTTCATTTAGCAACAAAAGTCTGAAAAAGCCCTACTTGAACCAGTGCTTTTATCCATCTGTAGTCTCAGTGCCACGGGTGGATTTTTTCCACAGGAATTCACCTGCCAGTGAAAATGTCCAGAGCTTTTTGCTGCACTTTCCACATTTGGGCATACACCTTACCTACTTTTAAATTAAAAGTTTACCTGTGCCCTCTTTGAAGCTGAGACAAACTCAATCCTTGTCAAACTCAAGCATTTTGCAAATTTTGCAAAAAAAAAAAAAAAAGGTCTCACCTTTCAGAGAAGTATAAAAATTACCTGAAAAGTAGAGAATTCATTTGTAATACTATTGCTTTTACATTTATAGAACTCACATACAACATGGAATATCTTTGTTTTGGAACAATCAAATCCAGAAATAAATTATTGGATAACCAAATTATTTATATTTAGGGAATTTCCTCCAATCTATTTTTTAGGAAAAAGGAGCAAGCCCCACTTATTTGAAAAGATGATTGTACAGCATTGAGAACAATATACTTTGTCAGTTGGTAGCATTTTTTAAAGCAGTAAAAAGGAAGAATGAACTTATGTGGGCTATTTTTTTGACTATTTCATGTACTTCAGATCTGCTCTGCCTTTTCTATTTGTAAAATAGAAATAACATTCCTTTTGTTTTCAGCTGTTTACGATGGTGTTTTCTTCAAGACAGGATTTTGTTGAACAATTTTTTTGAGATTTTCCTCCCCCTGAATGGTGCAGAAAATATTTGGTTTTGTTTTTTTTTAATTAAAAGAACAAGAGAAAACAAAGTACAGTATTGTATTATTCTTCTCTGAAAGGAAAAAGAAGATTACATTATTTCTGAATTATTTAACTTCCTTTTGACACTGAAAGGCACCAATGAGGTCCTTCATATTACACAAAAAATTCTTCAAGACAAATTCTATTTCCTGCATTGCATATGAAAATGACTATTGCAATGAGAAATCAATTTCCTTTTAAGAGTAATGTAATAAATATGATAAGCCTTAGAAATTGGTATTTTACTTCCTTAACACTGTGAAGTACAAAAAAAACAGAGTTGTAGATTTGGGGCTAACCTAGGGAATTTTATCACTTGCTTACCTCACAGTGTACACAGAATCTCCAGTTACTTACTTGATTTTTTGCTAAAAACAAACATACATGTGGGTGGATGTAGAAGCACATTTTAATGCAATGACAACCAAGTGGCAAATAAGGTAAGTGTTCTAAAAGTTGCATAAGGATACATGGAGTTAGGATTAGCAACGTGATTCTAATAAATATTTATGAGGTATAATTTTTCAGTCAGCCCACAAGGCAACCTGCATCATTCTTTTGTAATTGAATTCAAATGACATCCTTTCCTACTGTTTTAATAAATTATAATATTTCAAAGGACTCTAACCATTAAAATCATATATTTGAGATTTTTAAAGAAAAAAAATCTAGCCTATATCTTATTTAATAAAATAAGAAAAAATACGGTCTTGCAATTTTAACTGATCATGTATCTATTATCTCTTAATAATTTTCCTTTGGGGTATTTTTTTTTCTATGGATTGTAATAAGGACAGACTACAAAAGGATATTTGACATACAACTAAAATAGATGATCCAAACTTTTAGGTCAGTTGTCTGTTATTGGAATTAATAGTTAATTTTTAGGTTGATTAATTACTCACAACACCACCTTTCGAGTTTAAGACTGAAATTTCTGTTCTAGCAAAAGTAATTAAAATGAGTTACCTAGGTTACAATGATTCATTAATACGTGGAATCAAAATGACATTTTGTGTTGAGTCATTAAAAACTGAGGCTTGCTGCAAATACCCACCATAGAGTGCTCTAAGTGTGGGTTTTATGCTTTAGACATCTTGTAGTTTATTAAAGAGTGTGTTGAGGCTCTGAAGAGTGACCCGTGACAATGAGGTCAATGTTCTTTCACAGCATCTCTGTGACATGAAATTGAAATGCAACCAAATACACGTGGCAAATAAACCATGCCTTTAGAAATGATTGTGCAGTATGGGAATAGGTGGCTACTGCCATCTGAAAGAAAACAGTTGAGATGTTGGGATCAGAAGAAGATGCTGTGAAAGAAAATCTCATTCTATTGATAGGACTGGCTCTACAATGAACTTCAGTCATTGTGCAGCCATTGCCAACTATTACACGTAAAAGTTATTTTGGCCAGTTTTAGTTTCCTTCCATCCTCACTTTGGTCTTTCAAAAGGGTCTGATATTCTCTGGCCATTTATTAGAAAAGTAAAAACTTCAGATGTAAAAATCTTAAACTCTGAAGATAGAATTAAATTCCTAATGTTTCAATAAGTCTGGGCTTTGCAGTGTGCAGAAAGACAGAGAGAGAAAAAACCCCAAAACATTTCTTGAAGACTACTTATTTATTCTAAGTTAGATATTTAAAATATTTCAAGATTCTAAAGAGAGAAATATAAAATTTCATTTCCCTGCTCATGGAAGAGGCAAATAACATACATATGATTTGCATTTATGCAAGCTGAATGAAAATAATATTTAAATTCAATACTTCTCTCTCTGTGTCTGTCTCTCCTGTTGACCTACATGGCGTAAGGTAATGGAGACAGACTGCTGGTTTCGCATTGATTATTCACTACTAAATAATTTCTAGCTTTAGCATCCTAGAGAAATGAGGTACTTGTCTCTTCTTCTATTCTATTTTCAGCTCTCCAGTAAAAAGAGGACTTTATTCTCTATATTTTTGTTGACTGTGTACTTATCATGCAATATTTCAATCTAAGAACACAGTCTATTTCCACAGATTGAAAGCTGGATATCATATTTATCTTTGTGGGTAAATGCTCTTTTTATCTCTGCTGAAAAATACAGCAGTATGTTAACAAGATGCTACTTCAGAATCCACCCTCATTTTGCTCCACAATACCTTTTATTTCCTTTTCTCTTCCTAATATGTGTAGTCTCTATCATAGGTTTTGCTCTTTCTTACTGGGAAGAATTCTGTAATAAGGATTATTAATTTTGCCCCTTCCCTCTTTTTATTTTTTAAGGTTATTCCTTTCTGTTCAGACCCTATGACATTTTATTATTTTACAAACTGAGGCAACAGCAAATATTGACCCTTGCTAAAGAGTGAATTTCTGTTTGTCTTCTATAATCTGCTGAATAGGCTGATTGATCTTTGTGTTACTGGAACTCTGACACTGCACAGCAGCCAAGAAATTCTTGACAGTGGTTTCTGGTTTCCTGTCAGGAAAGCTAATGCCATATGTCTAGGAAATGTCCCAAAATGCAATGTTTTCAATAATTCAACACTTAGCATATAATTTAGGAAATGACAGCTAAACAGCATCTAATAAAGTATTTAGAAATGTAACTTAATGCTGTGCCCATCTCCATGTGTGTTACAGCAATGCCGTGATATCCATTCTGCAGGCCAGAATCTGGGGCCTGCAAAAGGACCCAGTGAAGGCTAAATTGTCCATTCAAGGATTAACTAATTACCCTATAATTAGTGTCTGAGAAACAGATTTAAAGCTTTGTTGAATCATGAAGATGTGATGGTTGTAATCCAAACTTTGATTTTCACAGTTTCACAGCACTTCAGGTTTGCTCATTGGGAACACAAGTCCAGATTTCATTGTTTTTAACAGAAAAAAAAATCACTGTTGAATTCTGCCTGGGGTTTATTTTAATAAAATAAAAAGAAAAAATCTTGGTAATTTTTTGCATTTTGGTGGGATGGTGGTGAAATCATTAAAGGGAAACACTTAAGCCCTTCTTAGTTCTGAAAATTTTTATGAATAAGAATTAAAGGATAACTTTTAGAAGTAGTAGCCTCTCTGAGTTCACTGCCACAGATAAGACTGCAATCCTGGCAGGAAAAAGTTAATTTGGCTTACTTACTTTAAAAAGTATTTTAAAGGAAAAAAATAATAATGTGAGATCAATATATTT
>WBNO01009090.1:0-10466 GCA_013400575.1 Peucedramus taeniatus
GTCATTAGTTACATCAAAACAGCTCGTTATATTCATTGGGCAAAGCAATAGCTCATTTTATTTTATTGGTACAAAGCAATTAATGCCAATAATTAATTGTCAAGAGTTTACAACAAATTATTTAGGCAAGTATACTGCTCACTAAGGCACATATCCTCTAACTGCAAATATCCCTTACATATCTATTTTATTGGTTTCCATGCTAACAATCTTGTTTTCTTCCTTACTATGGATAAACTCATATTTTATCAATTTCCTCTTCTGCTAACTCAGTTGTTTGGCCTGCAGACAAGCTACTAAGCCCGACCACACTTCCCCCTTTTTGTATTTGAGCTACAAACACAGCTGCCAAGGATTTTTGCAGGGCCCTTTGCAAAAATTCAAGCAGGCAGGGGAGACACAAAGCAATAATTACAATCACTAACAAAATTAGCAATCCGGTCTTCAACAAAGATCCAAGCCATCCGCTGATGTCCCAACCCTTGAAAAGACCATCCAGACATCCTTCATTTATGTATAATTGACTAACTCTCTTTTTCAAGTTTGCAATGCTTTTGTAGGTTGATTCACTGTGATCTGATAAATTCATACAACACATGCCTTCAAAGTCTTGGTATCCATGACTTTGGGGGGTCTTCTGAAGCAACCTTTTTATATTTTATATATAAAACACTATTTATATTCTTGTGGGTAACTTTACCCTGCCAGATATCTGCTGGGAACTCAACACAGCAGAGAAGAGGCAGTCTAGGAGATTCTCAGAGGGTATGGAGGACAACTTCTTGATGAACAAGCCTGCCTGGGGAGGGACTATGCTAGACCTGCTGTTTGCAAACAGAGATGGGCTGGTGGGAGATGTGGTGGTTGGAAGCTGTCTGAGGTGAAGTGACCATGAAATTATAGAGTTTTCAATATTTGATGAAACAAGGAGGGACATCAATAAAACTTTCACACTGGATTTCCAGAGGGCAGACTTTGGCCTATTCAAGAGACTTATTCAGAGAGTACATTGGGAAGCAGCCCTTAGAAACAAAGGAGACCAGGAAGGATGGACATGCCTCAAAACATAAATCTTGAAGGCAGAGGAACAGACTGTCCCTATGTGCTGAAAGATGAGCCAATGAAGAAAACTACTGGCCTGGATGGGCAAGGAGCTTTTGAAGGGCCTAAGGAAAAAAACTGAGGGCATATCACCTTTGGAACAAGGGTCAGGTATCTCAAGAAATGTTTAAGGGGGTTGCTAGGTCACGTAGGAAAAAAAATTAGAGGCAAAGTCCCAGTTAGAACTCAATCTGGCCACTTCTGTGAAGTACAGTAAAAAATAATTTTATAAATACATTAATGACAAAAGGAAGGGCAATGACACCCTCCATTCTCTATTAGATGTGGGAGGCAATTTAGTAACTGAAGATGAGGAAAATGCAGAGGTACTTAAGACCTTCTTTTCCTCAACGTTCAACAAAAAGACAGGTTATCCTCAGGACAACTGTCCTCTTGGGCTGGCAGATGGTGTCAGGGAGCAGACTGGTCCCCCTGTAATCCAGGAGGAAGCAGTCAGAGACCTGCTGAGCCGCTTAGATCCTCACAAACCTATGGAACCAGATGGGATCCATCCTAGGATGAGGAGGGAGCTGGCAGATGAGTTTGCAAAGCTGGTCTTCATCATTTACCATCAGTCCTGGCTCATTGGGGCAGTCCCAGATGACTGGAAGCTGGCCAATGTGACACCCATTCACAAGAAGGGCCAGAAGGAGGATCCAGGCAACTACAGGCCTGTCAGCCTGATCTCGGTGCCCAGCAAGATTATGGAACAGGTCACATTGAGTGCCATCACACAGCACCTGCAGGATGGCCCCGGGATCAGACCCAGCCAGAATAGGTTTTGGAGGAGCAGATCGTGCCTAACCAACCTGCTCTCCTGTTATGACCAGGTGACCCACCTGGTGGATGTGGAGAAGGCTGTGAATGTTGTCTACCTGGACTTAAGCAAAACATTTGACACTGTCTCCCACAGCATACTCCTGGAAAAACTGGCAGCCCATGGCTTAGACAGGTGTGCTCTTCTCTTGATTAAGAACTAGCTGGATGGCCAGGCCCAGAGACTGGTAGTAAACAGTATCACATCCAGTTGGTGGCCAGTCACTAGTGTATCCCCCAGGGTCAGTGCTGGGGCAAGTCCTATTTAGTGTCTTCACTGATGATCTGGATGAGGGGATTGAGCCCACTATCAGTACATTTGCAGAAGACGCCAAGATGGGACCATGTGTCAATCTTCTGGGTAGGGTAGAAGGGGGACCTCAAAAGGCTGGATAGATGAGCCAAGTCCAACAACATAAAGTTTAACAAGTCCAGGTGACGAGTTTGGCACTTTGGCCACAACAACCCTCTGCAGCACTACAGACTGGGGACAGAGTGGCTGGACAGTGCCCAGGCAGAAAGGGACCTGGAAGTACTGGTCGACAGCCAACTGAACATGAGCCAGCAGTGTGCCCTGGTGGCCAAGAAGGCCAACGGCATCCTGGCCTGTATCAGGAATAGTGTGGCCAGCAGGAGCAGGGAAGTCATTCTTCCCCTGTATTCAGTGCTAGTTAGACCACACCTTGAGTAATGTGTCCAGTTGTGGGCTCCTCAATTTAGGAAGGATGTTGAATGAGATGCTTGAATGCGTCCAGAGAAGGAGAACAAGGCTGGAACACAAGGGCCTAGAACATAAGCCCTATTAAGAACAGCTGGGGTTGTTTAGTCTGGAGAAAAGGAGGCTCAGAGGTGACCTTATCACTCTCTACAGCTACCTGAAAGGAGGTTGTAGCCAAGTGAGGGTTGGTCTCTTCTCCCAGGCAACCAGTGACAGGACAGAGTCTTAAGCTGCACCAGGGGAGGTTTGGGCTAGACATCAGGAAGAACTACACAGAAGGAGTGATTGGGCATTGGAATGGGCTGCCTTGGGAGATGTTTAAGAAAAGACTGGGTATGCATGGTCCAGTTGGCAAGGTGGTCTTATGTCATATGTTGGACTCGATGATCTCAAAAGACTTTTCCAACCTAGTTGATTCTGTGATTCTGTGAGGGTGACTTCAAGAAAATCAGTTGGAAAACTGAAGCTACAAAATGTCATTTTTAATTTATTCTTCTCCTTAAAATCTCCAAAGTTCTCTTAATTTTGTACACTCAGCTAGTAATGTAATACAGATTAAGAAAAAAGGCAGCAATGCATGAAAATAATCTCAAATATGTTTCAAAGTTTATGTATAAATTTACATGTCATTAGTTACGGTAAAGTGATTGTCAATGAAAATTCAGGTTCACAGACAAATGTCACACAATGAATGCTATTTTCTCTATTCAAAACAGAAAATATTTCTACGTATATAAAAAGCTGACTACTTCATTTTAACAACTGCTTTACACCAGTTAGCCACAACCAGTTTTACTGGTTGTTAAAACATTAAAAGATAGGTTGGCATGTATAATATATATGTGTCCATAACCATAAATCACAATAGAAATACTGTTTTTCCTTCCTAAAAGCAATACTATCAATACATAATATCTGTGTCTGTATGACAAGCAGTCAAGGAGTGACCCCTTCAGGAAACAGTAATATTCTGACTCCTGCTTGACAGAGACCTTCTTACAAACAATGATGGCTCTTGGGATAAGGAGGAAAAAATCCAAACCAACCAACCAAACAACGAAACAAACAAATAAAAAAACCCCAAAACCAAACCAAACCAAACCAAAACAAAAACAACCCACACCTGAAAAAAATCTGTGTTGTTGGGGATTAGATAAATCCTGCTCTAGCATTCAGACTGAAAACACCTACTAAATAAACAGATGATATTTGAAACATGGCATTTATATTTGGAACTCGTGACCAGAGCCTTTGCTGTTGCACACTGCTGTTGAGCCACTGGAATTTGATCAGTTACAGTAGTCTGCAGCAAATAAGAATATGATTCATCATGTTTATGCACAAAGCTTGTAAAGGCAAATTGCATGAAAATATAAATGCAAACTCATAAACTGGGAAGGTATTGAATCACACAATCAAATCCTGATTATTTTTTGGAAGCCACAATGAGAAACAAAAAGAATTACTGAAACAGTGGGCTGAAAGAAGGAAGTGAGAGTTATTTTTAGAAGTGGCAAGGATTGTCTTTGTGAACTTCCTAACCTTTCTATTTCTTGTTTATAAAACCTTAAATTAAACTGAACAATTACAGCTACCCACAGAGAGCTCAGTTCACTATTGTTTTGTGAGTTACATTGAATACCTTCAACAGAAGCTGCAATAGAAGGGAATTATATAATCTATGGTTATGGCAATGTTTAAATTCTACAGGTATTATAAATGAAAAAGTAGTAAATTTAAATGTAAAATATTTTTGCTTTCTCTATGATGGTAAAAGATTTTTTTTTGTAATACAAACATTGCTAATAAAATCATGTTATAGTAAAAAATATCATAACCAAAATTCACTGATGAAAAATCTTAATCAGTTGCCACCAGAGAATGTGAGGAAAAAAAGCTCTTTAAACTTTCCTTGATTTTTTTCCCATTATTATACCAGGATAAAATAAGTCTTTACTATTAAGCTTCATGCATGAATGTATAGTTCATGGTAGCATCCATATCTGAAGGCTGGAACATAGCTGAATGTATCCAAGACTGTTTGTTATTTGGAGGAAGAAGGAGAATCAGTATTGTGGGAATGGTGCCAAACACCTGGCTTCCTGACCAAGATTAGAACAAGAAAATGTTAACCCTAAGGGCCCTGCTAAATTGTGTGCTTGATGAAGGATGCTATGGAATCTCATTTCTTGGTGGAACACCCCTGTGTGAGTGTGTGTGGCTTATTATGATTGAAGACAATCACATGCATGGAATGCTTGAGACGTGTTTTGTGTGGTACAAAATTAGCAAGAGGCCCTAGGGATCAATGAGAAAATGGTTTGAGGATGATGTTTATCTGTAACAAGATTGAAAAAAATGGGGCTAACCTAAGAACGGAGGAGATGGGGACAAGGAGAAAAACCTGCTGAGCCCAATGCTATAACACAGTATCAGTGTGTTTTCTTATCATCACTGAGGCATAGATATATTTATCTTATATTTAGGTTTTTCTTTGCATTTAAACCCAGTTGCCAACAAGCATCGTTTACATTTTCCAGAACTGAGATCATTGTACAGATTTTAATATGCTATTTAAAAGGTCTGTTTCCTACAAGAGCTGTTTTTTTGTTGCCTTCTTTAAGGCCAGGGTTTCTTGCTTGGTGTCTTCTTTGAATTCTACAAAAAAGGTCACCATCATCATCCTCCTAGTTTCAAAAATGCTTCTTGTCTAAATTGTGTGCTCCACAAAAGCCTTTAAAAAAACCTGTAAAAAATGCTGTTGAGTTATGCTTAGAGAGGGCAATATGAAAATATTTTACTTGTTTATCAGAAATAACTACTTTTCTTCCTTTTGACTGTAAATGACTTGAATAATTGTTGTAAGCCATTTACAGGTATCTGGAATATGATGAAGTGGGCATTTTTCTGTTTGGGCTTACTCTTCTGTACAAAACTAAAAATATTAAAAAGTCCTTTTTTGTATTTCTATGTATAGTCTCATCTCATCATCTAGTATGGGAATCCTTGTATGACAAAGTTAAGCTTGTGAATAGAAGAATTTCTGTATCAAAACCTAAAACTTAGAACTTTTTCCAGATTGTTTACTTTTGCAGATCACTGCTGTGGGACTAATCAATTTACATGGTAGTCCTGGATATTTTTTAGAAAATGACACTATTTAAGTTGCATTTCAAAGCATTTTTAAATTGCATGCATAGCAAATTATAATAAAAACATTCTAGAAATCTCTAGAAATTATTCAGAAGAGATCACTTATTAGTTTTGATGTTTTCAAAATTGTTATATACTGAGAACATGCTTGAATAGGGCTCTTAAACCCATCCTTAATCAAAGAATCCAGAATGGTTTGCGTTGGAAGAAATCTTAAAGATCCTCTTGTTCCACCCCCCTAGCCATGGGCAGGGACACCCTCCACTAGACCAGGTTTCTCCAAGACTTGTCCAGCCTGGTTTTGAACACTTTAAGGAATGGGGCAGCCACACCCCAGCTGCTCTGGGCAGCCTGTGTCAGTTATTGGTTCACTTCAAAGGAAGAAAACATGTGCAAGCATTTGCTGAATAAGAATGAATTTCATTCATAAAAGATTCCATAAAATAGCCCTAAAAGCAAATGGAAAAGGTGAGATGTTTTTTCCTACAGTGTAAAGCTTTCACAGCCAACTACTATGAGCTATATGAATAGTATTGTTATTGTATATTTATCTTGTCATTAGTCAGGATGCAAATACCATATACTTTTCTATCATTCTCATTAAGGCAAATTATTTTTGTGGCAGATTCTTATCACTGTCAAAATGATGATTTAGGATTCATGGTAGGGGTTTGAGAAGCTTGGAGCAGTCCCAAGAGTGGCAGCAACAGGCAGAAGGTAAGTGATGTATCCTAGATGCAATTTTTTTTATGACTAAGACTTTTATGCCAGGATGGATAACATATATTTCTTTATGCACACCCCACTAACAACTTAAATTTTACATTTAATTCAATTGAATAAATGAAATGTTTTAATGTACAAAGATAAAAAAGAGTATTATCTGCAGCAAATTTAATGAACTTGGATGACTCTTTTCAATGTTAAATAAATATTTGAATAAAAGGTATAATTGTATATTTACCAGGCAGACTAGAGTAACTTCTGTATTGTAATTCTGGTCTGCTGAGTACATAATATGCTTTTAATTACATATTTAGCTGATGGACTAATAGCTGTGGTGAGACTAATTTTGCTCTATTAAGTTGGAATAAATATGTATTTATCCAAGATGGAAACTTCCTAGTCTCTTGACTGAATAAAAGGTGTGTATGTTGGTTTCTACCCAAACATGAAAGAATTGTAAATAAAAGAAACCCAAAACCAGAAAAAGGGCAAAATAAGGTATTGTTACATTGCAGAGTAACTACATGAAAATTATTTCACAGAAAATAATGTGTTAAAGAAACAATTTTTCTGTCTCTCTTGAAATAGTGCTCCAGCAATGAATACCCACAGCTGAGTAGGAAACTTCCCTTCCACTTTTAAAATGCCATCACAACAAATTGTGCTGCAGAAAACCAGATGTGCCAGCTGTGAGGTATTTATGTTCTGTGGAGCTTTGTAGACATCAAGGGAGACCTTGAGGGGACAGTCCTTCCATAACCATCTTCACAGCAACATGTTCAGCATGTGAATGTGAGCAGGGGCAACCACTTCTCTTTGAATATCTTAAAGAAATGCTCAGCATTCCTTTGCATCCCAGGACAACCAAGTACTCTAAATCCAATTGAAAACCTTGCTAGTTGCATATAGGTTAAATCTTACAAAATAAGGGCCTTGTTACCCTTGTAAAATCATGGCTTAGGCCTGTTAATTTGGCTAAGTAGAAAAGGACTATGGAAACGTGACTCAGCTGAATTAGAGGTAGAAAAACAAGTTATATAACCATTATGTGCTCACCCTGTGGTTTATGGTGGTTGGTTGAATTACATTTGTTGTGCTTAAATGGGATGTAACTGATAGAGGCCTAGCTGCTCTAAGAGGCCTGGTTTTTGCCATAGAGTTCTCTCTTGCACCTCCCTGGAGAGTCTGCATTGCTCTGCTCTGTAACACCTGCTCCAAGCAGGGATAGTTTCACAGTCAGATCACAGAAGCACAGAAACAGAGAATGGCTTGCTTTGAAAAGGACCTTAAAATCATACAGTTCCAACCCCCCCTACCATGGGAGAATTCGCAGATTAATAACACAATCCATGCAAGAAAGGCTATCAGGATCCACTTCTAAGTAACAGAAGTGCATGACTGCATATGGTGTTTCAACTACTTTGTGTTTTGAACATACATGACAGTAAGGACCCATTGCCTGCCCAACAAGAAGTGACCAATATTATCACCGGTGTAAAGTTTTTTTCTTTCTTAATGGGTCAATTCTCAAAACCCATCAATCTTCCATTTGTGTTTTTCTGTCTCTCCCCTCACTCCTAAATTTATATAACTGAAGGACACTTTTGAAATTATCTGCTGAAACTTATACACCATGTGTTTCAAAACCAGTAAGAGTGCAAATTTCCTAATGCTGCTTGATTTCTTTTACAACATGAAAATATTTTCAAAAGACAGGACTCATCATGGCAGAAACAACAATTATGAGAGAAAATATAATGATAAAATCAGTTTCCAATATCTAAGAATGGTGAGACAGACACAAATGGGTCTTATATTCTCCTGAAGCTATGCACTGCATTTTATGGTTTTAAAATGAAGACCTTCTACAATGAAAAATGAGTTTTCTTCCTATGTTTGTTCTTTTCACCATGAATTTCCCATTAACTGCTGTTTGCTTTGGCAAACAGATAGTTTCTCTTTATTTTCTATGAAGTAAGTTGTTTCAGTAGAAAAATGGGACTGTTCATGGAATAAGTAACTTAATACTGTGTTGAGAAAGGTGTCTGCCCCAACAGGGTTCCTTTCTTCAGTTACCTGCTTGGGTAAATGCTCTCACTGAAGTAAACAGGATTGTGTTCGTTGCAGGGGTTTTCAGATATATCTCTAATTGATCCCATTGCTCATATCCAGTTGTGCAGTCTCTGGTTCTAAGGATGAAGTAGTGTGCTGGATCCAAAAAAAAGCAGTGTCAAGTCCCTGTGGCACAGGCAGGTCTCATCCCAAGATTCAAGTGAGACATTTTTCTGAGAAGCCACTGGGTAATGCAAAAGACCAAAAAAAAAAAAAAAAAAAAAAAACCCCCAACAAAAAAAAAAAACCCCCCCCCCCAAACAAACAAAAAAAAAAAAAAAAAAAAAACAACAAAAACAAACAAAAAAACCCACAGAAAAATGTTGCTAGTTGAGTTTCACTATATTTTATTTGATCAGCTTAATAGTAGTGAAAACAGATACTGCTAAATACACTTTTGGCTGTTCCAAGTCATTTATAGAGTGTAGAAGGACTAGAGTTGAATTTCTAATGTTCCCAGAGAACATTATCATATTATTATAAAGAAAGCCTTTTTTAGGCTTTCTTCTACCATTATATCTACTAATCACAGAAATTGTACAATGATATTTTCTAAATTACATTTAACAGCCAGTTCAATTCTGACAACATGCTAGTATCCTTTTTAATGTGTTATCTTCTTGTATTTTATGGGTCACAGACTAGGCTATGTGAAACCTTTTCCTCATAGTGGCAGCACAGAACAGCCAGACATGACCCCCCTTATCTATCTAAATTAAGCTATCTGACTACAAAGTTTCTGGTTTGTTTTATTACAACTCCTGAGCACACTGGCATAATTCAAAAGCCATCCCAATATTATTCTTCTCTTGACTCTCCTTTAAATGTTAAAAAGGGGGTTAGAAAGAAATAACCACAGTCCTTACAGTAACAAAATGCTGTTCCTTTGTTTCTGGGTGCTTGGCACACTAGTCTTAGATGCAGATCTTGATATCCTATCTGGTTTTTCCCATCTCTGTAGGCTTTGGGGACCTCACTGAATCTTCCTGTGCCTTGGTTTCCCAGTTGGACAAGCAAGATACAAATAGTGCTTCTCTCTTGTTGGGCAGATTGGTAAGCAGGAGAGATCTCCTCTTGCAGTGTCAAAAACAGGTTCAGAAAACCTGTTGAAGATACTGTATTTGTAACACCTGGCTCCTAGTAGGTCTGAGAGCCTGTTGTCACCTTTCTTTAAAACCAAGATGAATATCCAGGTGGCATAGCCATAAGAGACTTTATGTCAGTACCAGCAGACATGAGCAGGACATTGGTGTCTTTCTACAGAGGAAAAGGGCTGATAGACATTTTCAGTTATTTCTAAACCTTGTTGAGAACCAAGTTTTCAGTTTGAGTTAATTGCCTGCCAGCAGTGCTAATACAGTTTTTTCCATCTGAGAGGTCTGCCCACATCAGCTTTAGCATCGTCCTGGAGCTGTGTGATACAATGCTGAAGGAATGTGATTTTAGGGCTACTATTAAGTTATTTTATCACAAACCTATTGTCATATCAAATGCAGTACCAGGATGTGTCGAAGGAGAAAAAACTGAGAAAGCTCATAATTCTATTTGTAGAGGCAATAAAACCTCTTTAAAATTATTCAAAAGGACATGATATGCAGAAAACTGTCATACTGCAATGATCATTTGCCATATCAATACAAGATAAAGAATATGTTAATGAAGCAGTTAATGGACTGCTTTTTATACAAACTGGACCAGAGATTTAGTTGTTTGATGGGTGGTTTTTTTGCTTCTCAGTAGAATTTTAGAAGTGGTGGGGTAGGAAACTGTGGCTTTTTATAGGTTTGCCTTAAAAGAAGAATTACAGGCGGAACAGTTGAAAATAATTAATCCAGAACTC
>WBNO01009102.1:2208-23272 GCA_013400575.1 Peucedramus taeniatus
AAGGTGAGCTGTTGGCCTGTCAGCAGCTCTTTCACATTTCCTTAGTCACTGGGCCCTTAACATTGGAAAACTCTTTTCTTGTACTAGCAAATTGCAGTGCTGGTACATCTTCTCCTGCAGCTTTTTAAATGCATTTCCATATTATAATCTATTTTATTATTTTTATTTCTAAATATCTAGTATTGCTGCTGCAAAGGCATATGAGTGTAATTGGGCAGTTTTTTTNTTTGCAAATGGCTTTCTTGATAGGTGTACTAGACCTTTGTCTATTGAAGACAAAACCATTTAATAGCTATAATGGTACTTAATGTTGTCTTTTTGGGAAATGACAATAGTATTACCCAATTTAAACAAGCTTCTACTTAATATTTTAGTTTAAGAGTTCATTATAGTTGGAATGGTCTGGTACTGTTAGTTAATGTGATTACTATCAAAAAGTCTTCTTGGTGTTAGTTTTAGTCAAATAAAGGCTGCAAGACCTTTTCTAGGCTGTTTTTCCATTTCAAGGATTCCCAAGCAAAATAGTTATCTTGCTGTGCAGATGCATTTACACTTGCAAATGCTTTCTCTTACAGTGAACTCTATGATGACAAACCATTTAATTTTTATTCACAGGAAGACTCTTAGCTACTTTGACTATTTTAGGAGGATTGAGTATTTTTAGTACTTTAGGAGAGGATTCCATATGGATTATAAATACAGATGGTTGCTTTTCTTAAAGAGGTCAGAATAATGATGTGAAGACCAGTTCTGCATTTTACTTAGTCAAATAATTAAGCTATTTTTAATATATATATATATGTAGGTATATTAACTAAATACAAAAATACACTTCTGAAAGTATAAATGGAAAGCTTTTAAAAATAGAAACATTGACAGATCAAAGCAGACTAAAATTGGAATGAAAGTGACTAGTAAGATTCCAGATACTTTTGACTGAGTATGAACATATTACCATTGTAAATGAAAGATGTTATTTTCACATAAACTCATTTTGCACCTTGTGAACTTTCTTAATAGCTTAAGGATAGGAACATAGTCTGGCCTACAGTCAAATTTGAAATTCTATAATTACGTGTGATTTCATTCAGGAATGTATATTTCATTGTAGGAAGCATGTGATTTCTAATGTAATGATATTATTAGTTTTCTGGCTATTTATTCATTTTGTATTGCCTTTTCAAACTGCTAGTTTAATTTAGAAAAAAGGATCTACCTAGTGGCTTCTAGATTTTTTGAGTATAAATTTTAAAAATTGTTAACATAAAAAAAACCTCTGTATTATTACTTATTTCTACTATTAAAACTTTGAGCTTTGGAAATAATCATCACTTTATGTTGCTTGCATTTCTGTTTATAAGATTATGGTAACCTCTCTGCATGGCCTAAAGCTGTACAGCTCTGAACCTGGAGAAAAAAGTTGGTATAAAGCTAAACTAGAATAAAATCTGCTGAAGCCATTCTTCAGTTTTAAGTATCTCCAGCTGTTACATGAAGGTTTATTAGATCACGTCTGGTTGTTACTATTCCCTGGAGCTGGAATACAGCTATAGTGTTGTCCAGAAGTCTCTTTGCTGTAGCAACTCCCTGGTCAGCTCTGTTCGCCTCTGCTATGGTAGAACATTTTTGTTCATACACCAACTGTGATATTCAGTGTGAGGAGAATCTCAGCTACAAGCACGGGAGCTCCTGCTCTGTCCTACTAGACCGCTACTATTTGCAGTGCTGCTCTCAGCAGTGAGGTTTTGGTAGTAGTTATCCCTTCCTCACTGAAAATGAAACGTTAGCTACTATTTAATACAATTTAGAAAAAAGTTTTGAACTTCTTTANGGTTAGCTTGGTAAAAGTAGCTAACTTATGTGGCAACATTTTTTTAAAATACACAGGGGGAAAGGAGAAGGAACTTCCCTTTCCCACCTCAGATTTTTTTGAGGTCTCCATACAGTAAAGTCAACATCTCTAAACACTAACAGAGGATAAGAGTAACTGACTTTAGTTTATTTTGTTCCCTGCAAAAACGTTAAATTATCCTTGAATTCATACTTCTTTGTGTTAGTTACTCTAATAAGGCTTTCTAAGACACAGATCAGTAACCTGAGTCATTCAGGATAATTGTAATGAGATGATCTGGTTTCATAGAACTGGAGCCAAGAGAAATCCAGTAGTGTATAGTATAGTAGTTCATGCTGAGCAAGTAAGAACAGATAGAACTGTTCAATCACCAGTTAACTACTTCAGCATTTTAAAAGGATAGAAGAAATTTTTGAAGTGGCATATTACTGAAAGCACAAAAACCTCAAGAGAAGAATACCCTTGGATTCTGCTATGGAGCCCTCAGTGCTGCTCCCATAAAGGAATGGGAAAGTAGCTGTTTGTAGCAGTGATTTTTCTCTAGTAGCAAAAGCTAGAAATTCTGTTTCTGCTCACCTCCCTTTTTACACCCTGCAGTCACTTTCTAGTCCCATAGGAACTGCCTATTACACATTCTGATGTTAGAATGTAGATCTTCTTTAAAGAGACTATGAAATGATTCAGACAACACCAAGCTAAAGCATCAATCTTTATTTATAAAGTAAATTACAAAATAGATAAGGTAAACTTAGTTAATTTTAGCATCTGAAGGTGGCTTTCATTGAATGCATAAACACACTGATACACAAAATTTTTTTATTTACAATGTCAATCTGAGCAACAGAGCCATTTTTACCTTGATTAGTTTAACTGTTGATAGGAGTGTTTTAAAAGATTGAGATCTCCCTAACTTGCAACATAAATATTTATTAAATAATTACCTGTCCTGTTAATTAACTGTTTAATAGCTTGTGAGTTAACTGCAAGAAGCTGCATTGCTNGAAGGCCAACAACAATTTGAATAGACACTTTCAATTATTTTATGACCAGAGACAGTAAAGGAGCAACTTTGATTAATGCCCACATTTTGCCCTGGTTCTGAACATTCACAAACAGAAGTGGAGGCAGCTATGTAGATGTAAACGTGATGGATCGTACAAAAAGAACAGATACTTCTTATTGCTGTTAGGAGAATAGCTGCAAGAGGCCTGGAGAAGCAGACAGCAGTGCAAGACTTCATACAGTTCTCTTTTTGGGGAAAGGTGATGGGGGAGACATGCTCAGGACATGACTGACTCCTGTCTGGGCTGGGTGTGTACAGCACATAGAATATTTTCCTGTAGGGAAATTTACACTGTCTGGTTTGGGCTGAACTCTAAAGCAGCTCATCATAAATGGTCTTGCATAATCACTTAACCAGTTCTCATCATCCTCCAGATTAAGTTTTCCATCTCCCATCTTCATCTACCTAGGGCAGGATTGCACCAAAAAAAACCAAACAACCAAAAACAAAACCCAGAAAACAACAGGGAAAAAAACCCAAAACAAACATCCAACAAAACCCCCACAACATGCACATAACCATATCAGGTCAAACTGTTCATTATTTAAAACATTTAATCTTAAAAAGCTGAACTTCTTTACTGACTCAAGAAAATGGACAGGTATGTGCAACTCTTGCTATGGCTGGCACAAGGGCAGGAATACTAAATTCAAAGAACCCTCTAGCAGTAATTTTTCAATGCTACACTCCTTAAAACCAAACCAAACCAAAAATTCCAAAGTGAATTAGGTGTATTGCAAATATTGAGTTAATCTAAAAATACATTTAATTACAGTGTACAATGAGCTGCACACACGATAACCATATCTGAAAAAGAGTGACACTTGCCTGACACATAGTACAGAAGGCAAGAGGCATGAAAAGAACACAAGGGCAAGCAGGAGGTAGCTGAGGATCAAGAGCTATTGAATTGGACTGATGTAGTGTGGAAAATTAAATGACAAAAAAGCTGAAGTGTAAAATTTCTGCTGCATATAAAAAACCCACAGTAATACCAACTATTGCAACCTTCACATTATATAGTGCAATCTCAGATGTCAATAGTAAACTAGTATAGCCAAACAAAATAATAGATAAAACAATTTTTTGTCAGGAACTACTACTGTCAAAACAGTATTCCCTACAAAACTAGGTTTAAATCCATCTTCCACCGGGAAAACACACGATTCAGCTCTACAGTGAGTATATCCAGCAGCTACGATAATATCCAATGAACCAAAGCTGGCAACTCCCATGTAGCTTTAAAAAAAACCCAAACCAGCAAAATTCAAAAACCACAAAGGTCACATAAAAGACACTAAAAAGCAAGTCCTCACTGGGAATATCATCTATTCACAAGTATTTGCTTCATCACAGTTTTAAATATTTAAGATCATCCAATACTTGATTTCCACATCTAATTCCCCCTTAATGCACTTACTAAAATAATCTACTTTTCCTGTTAAACACATTACTTACAGTTCAATCAAGTTTAGACTATTCTGGCTGATTTAAGTATTTTGAAGAAGGGAAGAAAAAATCATTGAAATTCTAACTAGGGGCTTGCTGCCAGCAGTTATTCAAGACCTAGTTGGACTTAAATTACAGATGTAAGTTATCCATGAAGTTCAAACATTTAGAAAAAGTAATTTTCAGAATACCTTTAAAGTAAAAATTGCAGTTGACAGTGCAAATACAGTAGGACCTCAAGGACAACTAACTATTATGAAGCAAGACTGCTTCAATTTTTACTGAACTTACACATTTTTAGATCCAACTGCACCGATAATTAATTCCTTATTAGATGCTTTAGACATATTGCTCTGAAAGCAGCTCCATAATCTATTGAGTATACTAACTCATGGACTTTTAATCTCCTTTTACTTGGTCATTCAGTACCTAATACGTAACACTTCTGAGTGATACAGAAGTCTGGAAAAGGTATTGTGGTTTATGTCAGATTTCTTTAAAAGATAATTCATTAAATTAGTTATAAATTTGAGATGACCAAGTTTTTGCCTCAGAAAATGTCCATCTATTCCTGAATGCTTATATTAATTGAATGATAACTGATTTTAGTTCACCTTTTCCATTACAAGGAAAAAAAAAAACCCAAACAAAATAATGACAAAATCCAGCAATACATCCTGTCAAAATCCAATGACAACTTTTTATTTTACTGTGTCCATAAGTGCTACAAGGAAAAATAAAGTTTTAATTGGGACAACTCTATGTAGTCCTTCATCTCCTCTGGCATGGAAAGTCTTAGCGGTTTAATAGGCTATGCTTAAGAATACAGCTGTGACTTACAGAATACATGGGCTTCATAGTCTTATGTCTGCAAAGTTTATTATCACATGTACAGCTATTAAATAATGGATTCTAAATTAAAGGGGTACTAGCTTAGTTTTTCTCTTCTAGCTTCAAAATAATTATCTCTTCTATATGTCATAAAACATGGTCAACAAATATAATCATGTAACAATATAAAACGTGTTGAGGTCAGAAAG
This sequence comes from Peucedramus taeniatus, assembly GCA_013400575.1. NCBI lineage: Eukaryota > Metazoa > Chordata > Aves > Passeriformes > Fringillidae > Peucedramus > Peucedramus taeniatus. Next base: position 7,613 of record WBNO01009102.1, read on the forward strand.
GAGAAGAGTAAAAAGAGCTTTTTTTTATCCTTAGCATCTATGAATGGAATGATTTCAGTTCATTACCAAAAGCCAGAATTCCATTTCTTACTCTAGTGCTTTAACAAATACCAACACAGTTTCTAATCACTAGGTGTTTCAGTCTCTGCTGGACCTCTAATCAGTCTTCGTATTCCCCTCTTCCCTGCAGGACCTTTTGGTTTAGCAAAGCTCTGTTTGTAAGCATGTTGTTTTGGATGTACTTCTTCATAAAGAAAGTCAGCAGTTAACTCATCACCATTATCTATTTCAATCTGGCAGAAAAAAAACCAACATCATACTTAAAGTCAAAAACATTTAGAAACTTTACTGAAACTTAAAACCGTATATGCAGTATTGTTCAAAATCAAGCATGAGAAGTTGTCCAACTTGTGCCTAATGCCCTGAGAAATCTTGGATAGTTTTTCTGAGACTCCCCTATACTCTTACCACTCTTAAGTGTGATCTAACTATTTTCCTGAAATGTAAGCATGACTAAACAGTACATATGCTAAGGACTCTTTTTTGTCCCAAGCTTTGGTACAGTGTACCTGTTAACACGAACTAGGAGAACACATTCCATGTGAAACTAGAGCTTATTTACTCATTTTAAGTATTTACACATTTTAAGAATCAAAATTGTTCACTATAACATGTTTTAAACACTAACTGTGTAAGCAATGTGCATATATATTGTTATCTCTTGAGAAAGAGGGAGAGGAATATAAAAAAGCTCATATTATTATCTGGCTACTGCCCAAAAGCAAGTATTCAAGTGTTTAGCAAGGAAAAGCTAAAATAATGGAACAAAATGGATGGGAGTGTTTTAGTTTTCAAAATTTAGATAGATGAAACCAAATTGAAAGAAAATCGTGTTCTTAAGCCAAACTCCACTGTTTTAAATTGCAGGAATTTAGAATTCAGGGAAATGCTAAGGCCTTGCTCTGCTGAGCATTCAGCACTTCATGCCCTGCCAACCATAACACTTGACAGACTTGCCAGCCCCAGTTTTGCTGTTATAAGTACACGCTTCAGAAACTTCTGTCTGCAGGAATTTTCAGGAGTGTAATGGTGCTTTAATTTTGTTGTAGAAAGGCAATTTAAGAAAAATAATTACACACAAATACACATAGAAAAAATCTAGTTAATTCGTGTCATCTCAGTAAAAATGGTAAGCATTAATTCTGCTATTTTTAAGGTAAACATAATCTCTACAGAAACCAAGCTTCCACAAAAGTGTTTAAAAAGTAATCATAGGTCACAAGTGGACCATTTCCGTGGTCTCTGGGAGGTGAGAAGCAACTTTTCGCATTGCAGTAAAATCTATACAGTGTGAAAAGATCAGCTTACTTTCAAGTACTTGTTTGCCCCATCAAGGACTCCTAAGAGAGCAGTTCTAATTTTCAGAACTGCAGCTTAAATTATTTTGAAAATCCCTACATAACTTTGGCTTAAAGGAATTTAGTATTTAACAACAACACTATTTTGTGGTCCAAAATATGACACAATTTTGAGTAAGAAATCATGTTAATTCTATAAAGTCCTTCAAAGTACTCTCAAATACCTCCTTGATGCACAAGGATATATTTTTTCAAGATAAAAGTGTAGAAATTATGAAACAGAGTAAAACTTTCAAGACTGAACTTTGTATCTCTAGCTCCACCAACACTTACTTCCTGTTCAGGACAAGCCAAATTACACTTGTCATTGTTTAGACAAGGTGGTGACAGAGACAAGTTATAGTTTTCCATTAAGAAGGGAAGACAGGTATGGAGAAAATACCCATACACCCCCTGCACTTACCTTTCTAACTATCTGCATCCACAGCTGTGTTTCTACAATTTCTAACAGTGGACTTTTGCAACTAGAGTAGAGCATTCGTTCTCGTATACTACAGGTATACCCTGGCATAGAGTAGATGAAAACTGCAGGAAAAGAAAACAACAACACAAATCAGACCATAAATACACTCTATCAAAAGCTGTATCATAAAACCATTTATAGCAGAGAGGCAATGGAAATCAACTATACAATCTGAAAGCAAAAAATGTAGTGCTGTTCTGGAGCTTTTTTGCTTCAGCAAGTGTTGGATTTCAAACAGAGGATAAGAGAATGGCCAGTATCTGTATGTTTTCACATTTATGGGTGCTCATAATCAAAAGGGATAGCTCACTACTTGACAAACATAAGAGCTCTCCTTAACAAGTTCACAGTTTCACAAATGACTGAAATTTATAATCATGCTGACACATCTTTCTCTGACTCAAAATTCCTACAGAATTTGAAAAAAGCCAGTGAAGTTTCATATTGAGAAATTTTCTCATACTTATGGATTCCAAATAGTCTCCTTCATGTGTGTGCTTATACAGGAAAAAGTGGTAACGCGCAGCATCCTTTGGAACTCTTTTTGGCAAGTCCTTAAGTTCAGTATCAAGCGTGTTGGCCAAAATAATAGTTTCATTTTTCATATCAATTTGCTGTAAAGAAAGCAAACATGAGTATAGTTAATACACAAAAAACAAACCACAGAACATGACAGGATGGAAAAAAGTTTGGATTAATCTAATTCAAAATGGTAATTTATCAGCTTGCTACATCAACACACATTGTTTAATATGTGGGTAATCTATTTTATACTCATTATTAAAAAATAGTTAAATTATTTTATACTTGCCAGTTGCACATAATTGAGTTTCTTATTTTTCAGTTTCTCCAGAGCCTGAATAGCTTCTTTAGCAATGGGGAATGCTACTCCTTGCAGCGTTTGATGCTTGGTATCTACTCCAACATCTGCCTGTACCTGGAACACAAGTCAGCTGAGCTGTTAAAAGAAACCTCTGCAGGCATTTATTTGGTTTCATACAATGACTGACAGTGCATTCCATATGGTTACACATAGAGTTAGCAGTTGCTATTCCAAGAATAAACCACCCCAAGTAATCATCCCCTACTTACAAAAGATTTGCATTTTTTAATTTACAGGTCACGTTTGCTTGCTAGCCTGCAAAGTTTCTTATTTCTGAAACAGCTCTGCTTAGCAGAGCAACAAAATCATCAGAGAGAAAAGTGTTTCAAGTGTCAGTGAATAAGTTCTAAGTTAAAATCTGGTATGGAGACACAATAATCCAGGAAAAAAAAATCTTGATTTTCTATGATGTGTTATACTTTTGAACTGAAAATATTCCTTATAAACTTTGTCATAGCTTGAAAAAATTTAGATCAAAACAAAAACATGATTTCTAGGGAGTCAAAATTTTTGAAGGAAGAGAGAAATTATGAGACGAACCGATCTTCTCAAAGGAAAAGTAAAGCTACTACTCTCCCTCCTGCTTCAACATACTCCTTCAAATAGCCTATACCAAAACCAAAGGAAACAAAACAACAAAACAAACAAAATCAATCCAGCTTACTTCTAGAAGGTCTACCACAAAGTAAAAAAAAAAAAAAAAATCCAGGACAAGCTAGACAATTGTTCATAATCCAGTTATATTAGTGTCAAATTATTTGACAGAACAGTTATTTTAAAGCTAATGTTCAAGAATTTATGTTTATCTTAGCATTCAGTTTCTCTTAAAATGAGCTCTGGCCTTCAGTCTTCTTCATTCTTAGCTTGTTGTCTAAGTACTGTTTTTTGAATATATTTACTTCCTTTTACAGTTTCACAATTACATTTAACATTGGTTATGAAGCTGTGAAAGTCAAAAAAGTGTGGACCTTAGATCTAGCAACTTGAAGATATGCAGCTATATTAAAAAGAGATGCTAAAATATGAAACAAACTCATAAAAAAATTAAAAACAAACACTTGTGGCAACACTTACTTATACTTCACATTTTAAAGAACAGCTTGTCAGCAACAAGGAAAGAGGAAAAGAAAGCAGGTGGAGAGCTTACTTTGCACAAGGATCGATAAATTCATGAACAAGGTTATAGAAAAAATGTTTTGCAAAATATATATTTGCATAAAAGCCTGACTGACAAATGTAAAATAGGCATCACGAAAAAATAATAAACCATCATAAAATACCATACTCTAGAATCCATCTTAAAATACAGACAGAAAATAAGTACTCCAAACTTAAAAAGCTGTGAAGTGTGGAGATATACAAGGGAAAAGAGTAACCCAGTGCAATTCCAGATATAGGAAAGTTCACAGAACCACCTAAGTCACTTAAGAATATTTAAATTCACACTGCTATGATTTAGTTAGTAATGGCTGCAGAGTGCTGGATAAAATGGCAGATGAAATTTCCTTTAAGTAAATGTAAATGTATGCAGGAGGAAAAAACGCCTCTTTTTTATTTGTATGGTGATGGGGTTGAGCTGGCTACTACCATTCAGGAGCAAGACCTTGCAAGTCATTCCAACTAAATCTGAAAATAACCCTGAGTAAAAAAAAAAAAAAACAAAAAACTTGAACACTCCCCACCCACAAATGAAATGTTACAAATTGTTAGAAAAAGGAGTAGAGAACACATTATTACGCACTGTAGATATCAGTAACATGCCAGCATCTTGAATACCACATGCAGATCTGGCTTCCCCATCCCTCCATCTCATAAATTATATAGCAGAACTGGAAAAACTGCAGAGAAAAGCAAAAGGATCAGAAGTATGGAGTGTGTTGTTTAGGAGGAAGAACTACCCAGATTAGGACTTGTCATCCTGGAAGAGATAACTGATAAGGAATACAACAGAGGTCCATGGATAGAGAATCATGGGACAGTTGTGGTTGGAAGGGTCCTCTAAAGGTGATCTAGTCCAAACCCCCCCACAGAAAGCAGCAACATCTTCAAATAGATCAGGTAGCTCAGAGCCCCATCCAACCTTGAATGTTGATAGGGATGGGGCATCTACCACCTTTCTCAGCAAATTCTTCCAATACCTCATCACACTCACCATAAAACAAATTCTTGCTCATATCTAATCTAACCTACCCTGTTTTAGTTTAAAACCATTTCCCCTTGTTCTATTGCAACAGGCCCTGCTAAAAAATCTGTCCCCTTAATTTTTATAAGCCCCTTTAAGTACTGAAAGGCCAGTAAGATTTCCCTGAAGCTTTCTCTGCTCAAGGCTGAACAACCCCAGCTCTCTCAGCCTTTTCTCACATGGAATATGTTCCAGCCCTGTGATCATTTTTGTGGCCCCCTTTTGGACCCACTCTAACAGTTCCATGTCTTTCCTATGCTGAGTACCCCAGAGCTGCATGCAGTGTTCCAGGTGGGATCTCACCAGAGCAGAGCAGAGGGGGAGGATCACCTCTCTTTATGTGCCACACTGCTTTTGGTGCAGCCCAGGATATGGCTGGCATTCAGGGATAGGGAGGGCTTTATCTAAGGGGAGGGGGAAACTGAGGATTGACTGAATGACTCATTTTTGCCTTCGCCATACTATCTGTAGGGGTATCAGAATAAACTAGAGATTCTAGAGAGCAGTCAGTGGTTTTTTACATAGTATTTTGTCAAGCTGTAGAATATGCTGCCACAGGAGCTGTGGCCAACAAAATCTTTATGTGGATTTATAGAAATGACAAGACTAGATGATGGATGCAAAACCCATTAAGAAGAATTATATAGAAAAATGTCACCTTGCCTGTACATCCTTCCTACATTTTTGCTGTTCTCTCAAGAACTTGACAACAGACTAGGTGATCCTTTGATCTGGCCCAGTAAAATACTTCTTAGGGTAATTATGAAAGAATATGCATATGGAAAACTTTTTAAAATCAGAAAGGTTTTTGTTTTCTAAGTCTAATTACAGGCTTTGTAACGGTGGAAACAATGAAGAGAAAAATGACGTAAGTTAATGTATTGTGAGATGTTTCAAACAAAGCCAAAATGGCAGCAACATATAATTTATGTGTCCCTGAAAAGCAAAGGTATTGCTGCTGAAATTTCAGAACACATAAAGACTTGGTTTGCATGAATCACCTTCTAAACACATTGTATGTAGTACATACACTAATATCAGAAGTGACCACAGAAGTTTTACATTCATAACTGCTTTTTTTTTTTAAAGCTGATGAAGTAAAATGCAGTATTTAATGATGATGAATGTATTTCTGCATTGAATTGTTAAAATCAGACATGAAAACTAACAAAAGACACCACTGGGAAAAAAAAAGTCAAACAACGAAGTTGCAGCAAAAACACAGTAGAGTGAAAACAAAACACACACAGCTGTATTTAACACAATGCCTGCCTGGCATCCAGCTTCAGAAATAAATCAGACTTCAAACACAGGTACCACAGCTCTAACATACAAGTCTAAAGAACAAATAATAGCACATCACCTATTTTAATATACATCTGACATAAACAGTGTTCAAATGAAGGAAAAATGTGATAAAAGAATCCTTTGAAACTTTTCAGTCACTAGCTAACTGGCAATCATAAATTTTTTGGGCTAAAGATATTTGATAGAGATTTTTCTAAAAAGTGTTTGTAGCATAAGAAAATCAGTTTCTTAAAGTGATCAGCTATTTGGTTTGGATTTCTGTTTTATTTTTATTGGAATCTTCTTCCCTTCCTCTCAGTCTTAAAGACAAGTGCACTGGTACCAGAAACTATGTACCTTTCCCCTAAGGCTGCTGAAATACTCCTGGCAATCATTCACTGCAATAATTGCTATTCTGTGTTTTCTCTACAATGTCTGCTACCATGGGAAATGCATGGGGGCACTCACATGTGGACAATGACCAAGGTTGGAAGACATCTCCGTAGGTCACCCTGTCCAACGGCACTGTTCAATCAGGGCCACCTAGAGCCAGCTGCCCAGCTGTCTGTCCAAACATCTTTTGAATATCTCCAGGATGGAGACCCCATAACCTCCCTGGGCAACCAGTGCCAGTGCCTGGTCACCCTTCACAAAGAAGGACATCCAGCAATACTAAAAGCTGAAGTTGCAACAATTAAGCTCTGCAGCTGCCAGGCCTCTGATTTGCACACCAGGCCTTTCCAACGCCAGGAGATCACTCATGCCACTTCAACTCCAGCCCCTATCACCCTGCAGCTTCAACCCATTGAGAAGTAATTTATATGCTCATCCACTCACACTTTCTGAAACTTTCCATTTTCTGTTCTCCCTTTTTTCACCCTAGAAAGACATTTCCCTACAACACGTTTGGAACTCTGCACCATTTCCCACACATGCTTGAAGACATTTTAGGTACCTCCTTAATCTTAATTTGTCGAAGCTCCTCTTCTGCTGCAGTCAAAGGTGCAGGGGAGGATTGTGATATCAAATATTTTTTATATCCATTCAGTGAAACATCATCCTGAAAGCACAATATCAATATTTATCAAGTTTTTTTTTTTTTTAGAATAGAACTTTTCTTCAAAGATTTTCTATGTAGTATTGCAAAAAGTAGTTGCCTTCCATACAGTTATGGTCATTTTATTTGAATATTCCAATATTCCATTATGTCTTGTTTCAGAAGCCCAGAGGTATCCAGGTTAACACATATGAATTAGCAGGTGGGACCATAATAGGGTTCCACCACAATAACAGTGCTTGTTGCAACCAAACCATCCTTAGGTTTAACAAAACAAAGACAAAGTAACCCACTGGATGCTGATGATTAAGATCCTGAGTGAGATCAGCAACTTGAACACCTTGAAGAAGCTGTGATTTTCACACAGATGAACATTAAAGGCCAGCAACAATTAAGAAGTTTATAAAGACACTGAAACAAGCAATTTAGAGCTATATAAGCTGTAACATAATGAGCCTGGGAAAAGTGAGTGTATACCAATGTCATCTTCCAAGTGCCCCAGGCCCATTCTGAAATAACAGACAGATGTAATGCTCCTTCCTCAAAACTGAGACAGAAGCTCAGACACAAATTCCACATATTACATAGACTGTTAATGGTTTGGTGCAAGTGGCAGTGAGAGACTGGTTGACAGAACAGACAAGGAAAAAAGTAACAGGACCCCTACCAGTAAACCCTCTTAGCAAGTCAGTTATCTATTCCCCTAGAATACAGCCTCTCCATATGTTTGTTAGAATAATGAAGCCTCCATGACAGGTTAATGATAAATGTAACAAATTATTTACTCAGTGAGCAACAGAATTATTAGTCTCATGTCCACCACAACAGCACATTTCTCTTTCTCAGCTTTTTTCCCCCACTACAATATCCTCTATTCTTCCCCAAACCTCCAACTCCATTAGAGGACTCATGATCATGCAGTGAGATTAAGAGATATGCCTATTATTCTTAAGATATTTAGCTTTCATAACCCTTTGAAACAAAGACTTCTAAGCCTGACAATGTTAACTATACCTATCAACTTGTCCAAATGAGCTTAAATACACTTTAACATTGGAATAACACACGTAGCTTTTAACTCTTTTTTTTTCCTTAATCCAAAAAGACCATAAGCAATCCACATTCATACCAGTAATATCAGCTACTATATTCAGTATCTAAAGTCAGTGTCCTGAGTTTGTAAAGAAAAACATACCTGTACTGTTCCAAATACTTCATCCTTAATATGGCCACCTCCAAATTCTTTCTTAAGCGTTGCTCGGGTTGCTGCATACAACATTTTCTGACGAACCTAGCATGTAATACAACAGTAGCTTTTTGGTTTGGTTCTTTTTTAAAATTTTGTTGTACACAGAGAATCCACCATGTTGGTGTACCAAGTTCATTAACCAACATCTTTCTTGAACAAGTATTTCAAGTGTTGAAACTACACTATAAACTTGTAGAGCTCTGAATCATGATTCTTACTCATACTATTAAACTCACAAGGTCATGATACTATGTATTATTATCAAAATAACTTCAAAACTGAATTACAGCCTCAGTTGGAGTATGAGCTTTTTTTACATGGGAAAAAAATCAACATAATCTTTACAAATTTTAAATGGGAAAAAAAATCACAATTGTTTGAATCTTTTGTCATCTGGTCTGTGTACTAATGGATACAACAGACAGCAAATGAGTAGACTAGAAATAACTCATTATTACTTTTGATTTCATAGTGACTCCAGACAGTTATGGTGGAAAAATTATGTTTGCTCTCTATTAACTTGTTGTCTGGCATAGTCACCTACTCCTCTCTCAGCAGTTCCACCTTCCCACTTTATTTCACCATCATGTTATCCTCTCCACAATACTTCACCTTTTCCACATAATCATCTCTATGCACATCAGCTTTTGGTGTCTTATTATTTCCTAAGTGCTCGTGAAAGCAGTAGGAATATTGCAACAGCTTTGCTTTCTGCCTTCCCTTATCTCACATTCCCAGAATTGGTATCCTAGCTTCTCCTAGAAATCCTTAATTCTAACCTCACTCCTCTCCCATGCTCTCAAACCCCTAAGAAGGAATGTATTCTGTGGCACACCACATATCCACAAGTGCCAGCTGGGCAGCCAGCAAGCCAAACAGAATAAACAGCTTGAGCTCACACTATAATTCTCTATATGAGCACCCATTAAGATTTCTGTCCTATATCTTGCCATAAATTTTCTGAAGTACTGACAGTAAGACAGACAAACAGGGCAAAAAAACTATTGTGTCCGCCAATCAGGCTAAAAATACATTGGATAAGCTGTACTCCATCTAGACCTGCTGATTTGCTCTTTAATCATCTTAAAGAAACATTTTCCTAGTTTTGTTCTGGGAATGTAGGGGGAGGCTGGGGAATGCTTCATTCCTCAAATCCTTTTCATTCATATCTCAGATTCAGATCAAATGATACTGTTGAAAAATCATTAACACGAAGCCTCTGATGAATGTTACTTACAGGAGAGTGATCAGGTGACCATGCAATGAAGATCCATTCATATCCTTGAGCATTCTGTGAATCTAATCTGTATAATATATAACATGGTTGCTTATCTTCAAGAAGGGGAAGGACAAAGGAATCATAATCCTTTTCCCATGATCCAGCTGGCTGTCTAGAGGATCCCACAACAAGCTGCTCTAAAACCAATAACCAAAGCTACGGGTTAGCAACCATACAATTAATACTGTCAAAATTAATAATTACAATAAGAAGTTAATTGGACACTTAACCGTTCATAATTATGCCCAGAAGAATGGAAGACAAGAACAGTCAGTGTAAAAGTGGGTGAATTCCTACAAAAGCTGTGTTTATTCAGACCCTAACTTACTTTAACTGAAATACTGATAGTTGAGAAGTAATGTGCTGGTTGTCATCAATTTCTTTGATCTGAAGTGATATTACTGATGCTAGTTTTCCTAGCATAACATATACGGAAGGGAAATAAGAACTGTGTTCTAACAGTCAGTTTATTCTTTAATTTGGAATACCTAGGTATAAATAAGATAAGAATAAACTTTCAAATTTTAGAATTTTAATTACTGATGCTCTTGGTATAACATATTTGTGTTTGTACTCATTGTAAGGAGTCAATAACCCAGTTATACTGTAAAAAGAGTTTGGAATGAACATGCTTGCACTAATCACTAAATTGACTATGTAAGTCGATAAATCTCCTTCTAATATAACTTCATAGCTAAGGTCTCTTTAAATGCCTGAAATTGTTTATTATGTATAATTGGTTTAAGTCTGAATAGAATACATCAATAGTATTTAATTATGTGAACAGCTGTAGCAACAAGATTTTTCTCTTATTTATACATCACATCTCAGTTTCCAAAGGAAAGCATTAGCATACTGCCTTACAAAACACTGATCAGCTTCCCAAGAAATACTAGCCACACAAGTGGAATAGAAATACCTTGTTTAAATAGGGTCCTGCAACAGTTTGAAGACCATCACAGTAGCTAGTATACAAACCACCTTTTGAGAGTCTAGGCCTTAACTTACAAAACTTCATACAGAAGTACAACAGCACACAAATGCCTCTACAGCAAAACTTCAAGCAAAGCATTCTACCACAGTAACTCACAGAACACAACAGCTCCGGCAAGGGTGTTTGGTCCTTCTTTGAATTAGATACAAAGTAACTGAACTAGCTGAAGTTTACCTAAAGCAAGGGTATTCAGAATGTACTTGCCAATTCTGAACTCTAACTGGATTTATATCCACTTGGATTTAAAATACAGGCAGAGGAACTTCATGCCCAGCAGCAAATCTCTTCTCTTATTAACTCAGATTAGCAGAACACGATTTGAATGTTATCTGTTGACTATTATCTCTTACTTAAAGCTCCTGAAAACACATGAGGCAACTGCCCTTCTTCCAGTATACTGGGAGTTTTACAGGTTTCTTTTTGAACTGCAGAAAATACTATCAAGGACTAGATTCTGCTTCTTATATAAATGAAATGCATATACCTATATGTTTATATCTATATATATATGTGTATACACATGAATACATACACACAAAAATTAAAACATAGGAAATGAAAAAACAGGGATAGTATTAACTTTGTATCTTATTTCTAGGGTTCACTTCATATTATAAAGTAGCATATACACAAAAGCATGTTGTTTTGCCTTGCTTAATGGGAAAAAAAACCCCAAAACAATGGTTTGTCAGCATTTACTTTGTGCTACTGAAATTATCACAAAGTCCTGCCTGTAATCTTACTATTCCCATTGCCTTAAAGAAACCTATCTTAAAATATCAGACGACTTCCTAAGAAAAGCAAACACAAGGAAGGTAACAGTAGGTTATTTACCTACCAATGAAGTGTATCTGCGTATGTATGTACATGTAACTTTCTCCAGCTAACAGGTTTTTAGTGTACTGTAAATGAATGAAGCCTAAAACAAATGCCTTCAAAGTGGACAACTGACATGCCTGAAAAGAAGGACTAAGCCAGGAAATATCCAACCAACCAACACTGCTATTAAAGAAAATAAAATTATATATTCTACCTTTCAATGTGTGCAGCCTATATCCCTTGCCAAGAAGTTCAAAAAACAAACTCAAGTTCTGATCGAATCTATGTAATTTTCTATTTATACATATATGTTGAGATTTAAGAAACAGTTTTAACTTCAAAAATTTAAATAAACTCACAGATTTATAAATATATTTTCTACAGTAGCCAGATTACTACTTAAACATCTGCTTTACCAGGATTTTCTACATGCAGCACTTTTATCTACCTTTTAAAACAGGATATATCAGTATAAAATTTACAGTTCTACATCTCTACATCTAAGGTGACTGGTTGTTGTGAAAGACTAGCTCTCTGTCTAGTGAAAGTAACCAGAGTGTCCAAAAGCTACACAAGTGTGGAAATTTTAATTTCCTCTACTCTTTCCTTAGTAAGAGATAAGAATAAGTTTATTTATACTATCCATACAAAATACACATCAATTCTTGATAAAATATGAAATTACATTTGGGAGAAAAATTCAAATGCAAAAATACAATAGTATTGTAGTAAAAAAGCTTAGGATTGCCAAAATTTAAATTTATCGTTCTGTATATGAAAAACCTTAGGAACATTAAGTTTTGCAGATTTCTGTTTTTTAAACAATTGTACATGTAAGTCATTAAACCAACTAGGAAAATATCTAAAAGAACCAGAAAAAAAAAAAAAAAATTGACTAACCATTGTCAATGACTATTTTCAAAAGCCTATATTGTCCATTTCTGGCTCCAACAAAGATGTCTTTAACACTTCCACTAGCTGAAAAAGAGAGAAAATAAAAGTAATCAAATTAACACATTTCAGTTCCCTAGGACAAAGAATATTCATGAGGGTAAGAACAACACTGGAAAAATGTACAACCGGCCCTTTGCTACAAAGTTGGACAGCAAAACAAACCCAGGAGTGATGCTGCAGCGATGCTGCACACTTTTCCAACCATCAGCATACCACACAAAGATAAAAGGCAACACTACAAAACAGCCCTGCTTTCTAGCATACCAAATGATTTTCAACATTGTGAAAATTAAAGGTGACATCATATCATCAATCTCATGTTTCAGAGTTAACACAGCAGCACAATAAAAATATGACGCATCTCAAATTACAACAGCTTCACGAAGTCTGCAGGCTTAGCACAAACTTTCAGACGGAAACTTTACGCCTGCCAGGAAAATGTTAGAGCTTGTCTGGCTGAAGTGATGGTCTTTCCTGAGAACACCTCTCTGCAGAGTACCAGCAAAAGCTGCCACTCATTACTCATCTTTCATAATGCCTTATCTCCTTCTATGGTTGACGACATTGTTCAAGCCCCAACCTACTGTAGCAGGATAGCTTTATAGTGAATCCACAAAGTAACTGAAATATTTTACATGTTTGTGAATCATACTGACACTATACCACCAACACGACAGACTCACTTCCGTAAGCACACTGAAGAACTGCTCTTGACTCACATGAAGACCATTCTAATCTCAACTGCTCTGCTAAATAATCCTTGTGCAAATCAGTTTAATTATACCAGAGACAGAGAGTTGTAAGGATTTACTGAAAAACATGTATTGCAAGCTGGTCCTTTAAGTAATCCCATAGGATAGAGCACAGCACCAGCAAATCAAACATCAAACCAAGAAACAAATAAAATGGATTATTTATAGTCATGTTGAGGCCAAGTGAACAGATGGTATCCACCAACATTACTGCCCATACCCAAAACATTTTACATTTATGTTCATCCAAGTGGTGCCAGGCCCATTCTGAGAGTTCAAAATGGCATGTTAAAAGAACATGTTAAACAAACTGAACTACAGTGGGTTACCAGTTCAAACCCAGTTTCATCCCAGCTGTCATCTTCCCATTAACCAGTGAAGACCCTTACAGTAATTTGCTGCCAGCTTTTCTAATAATCTCTGCAGGTCTTCGCCACTCCATAGAGCAAACAAACACTGTGCCATTTTCTAGACTTTTTGTTTCCCCAGAACATTTTCTGTCCTCTTTTTGTCTATTATCCTTTTGCTCCTTATGCTCTCATTTCAACACTACACACCAAAACAAGAACAGAATAGAGTAGTCTCTACACCAATTCCAGAACTGTGACAGTTTCCTGAAAAAATATTTTATTCATCATGAAGGTTTTAAAATTGACAACAGTGATATTATTTTCTGTTTAAACTTTCTGCATAGCAGAGGACCACAGAATCAAAATCTGGGCTTATTTCATTAATCTTTTCCTGGAAATGTTATTTTAAAATTATTTAGAAGACTGTAAACTCATTCAATTGTATTTCCCCCCAGTTACTGCATCCAGTAACTTCCTACAGTACTTATCTTCACTGACCTGTTTAAAAAGTCCAGTCCTTTTAGCAACTGCCTGGTACATATCACTGTGCCCATGACTTCATTTCTGTTTCCAGAAAAAAGCAGCCCATGCTGCCAAATCTTGTAATTGTTTATGAGTGACAGTAGCCTGTTTGTAGCTAAAGCCAGCAATGGCACAAGTAGAGCTATTCCTCTTCCAAATGGCAGAGGCTCATGCTTTGCTGCAAACAGGACTCCTGATTAGTGCCTGCTGAGGAAGGTTCCTGAAGGAAAGCTGCCGAGTTCTCTACAGCTTCCTCAGAGGACAAACGATTCTCAGACACGAAGCAGAGCTGCAGAAGAGGATTAGCCACTCTGTTTTGCTTACAATAAGCAACAGAGTATTCTTCTGCTCCTCTGTGCCAGCATCGCCAGGAGAACAAGGGATTACGATTTACTAACTAACAGGTTTCCGCAGACTGGAAAAAAAAAAAAAAAAAGCCATTCTAGGTGCGCCTCTAGACTGAGAACGGCTGAAGAACTTAAAACAAGAAGCTGCAAAAAAGACCAAAGACTGGCAAAGGATGGAAAAGAAGAGAGGGAAAAGAGTGCAAACCAAACGCAGCCAGTGGACAAAAAAGGGCATAGAAGAGCAGCTAAGGGCTGCCGTGGCTGGGACAAAAGTCACCTTCAACAATAAATATCGGAGAGCAGGCAAAGTACACGGTACTAGTCACCGAATATGCAGATCGCAGAAATCCAGACAGTAAAACCCGACCCCTCCATAATCCTGCTATATAATCCCTGCTTAGCAGTTCCGTGATTTAGGGGAACCCGCTAACACTGCGAAACAATACGCTGTCTCCTTCTAATTGCTCTTCCCACCCTCCAAGACCTGGAAACGGGGAAAAAAACGTTCCCACATACTTTCCCCCTTTGTGGCCTCCAGCGATGGGTTTATAGTGGACTCTCCTACTCTAGGGCTCCTGCTCCTCCCCAGGGCTCTCGCTCCAAGGGACCCAGCAGCGACCCCCGGCATTTCCCCTGCTGTCCAACCCATCCCCAACTCGCTACGGCGACCCCGAGCAGGCGGCAGCCCCCAGCTCGACGCTGACTCCGCCGCCGCAGGAGAGCCTGCACTGGGGGAGTTACCTGAGCCCGGGCGGGCCGTGCCCGCCATTCACGGGGCTCTGTAGTGAACACTTTCCTCGGGTGGGCTCCCTGCCTGTCCGGGGCGGACAGGCACGCTGGGCCGATAAACCCTGCATGCTCCGCCAGACTGGGAACAGAGCTGTGGGTTCGACCCCGAGGAGCCGTGGCCGCCGGGGACGAAACCAGCACCAGTTCCTCCGCTCGCTCGCCCCTCGCCAGCCCGCGGCGCAAAGGACGGGCTCCTCCGGCAGCAAACAAAGAGCGCAGTAGTGGGAAAAATCCCGCCGGGAACGGCCCGCTAAGCGCCCGCCGCGGCCGCCTGCCCCCGCGCCGCGCCCCGACCCGCGGAGAAAGGCGCTCCGC
>WBNO01009102.1:23367-35179 GCA_013400575.1 Peucedramus taeniatus
GGGGGCTGCGGGCAGCGGCCGCCCCTGCCCAGGCACCGCCCTGCCCTTGGCACGCCCTGCCCCGCGCCCGCTCCCCCTGCGCCTCCTCTCGGTGCTTCAGAACGGGGACGGGGCGCTGCCTTCTCCTCTCCGTGCCCTTTGCTCTCCCCTCCTCTCCTTTCTGTCGCCCCTTCACCTGCTGTCCCGGAGCCTGCAGCGCGACCCGCCGCGGGCATCGCAGGCGCAAAGCCTGCGGTCAGTCCTGCCTGGCAGCAAGGGGTATGTGCCCTGCGGCCCGGGTTGCTTGTTAACCGAAGCACTGAAAATAACTGAGGTGAATTTAGTTGATCTGTACAAGCTCGTGGAGACCTGTCGCTCTCGCTTGGGGCAGCACAGAAGGAGTCATCAGGTGTGTGTGGCAGCAAGCTGCATGCTTATAGTGTAAATCTTAGATTAAACAGTCCCTGACAAAGAGCCCAAAAGCCAGGGGACAGAGCCCAGACCTAGGCCTCCCTCAGTTCAAGCCCTTGCCCCTGACAAGGCAGTCTTTCTCTGTTAATTTTGCAGTATTTGGTACGTGGTGGCACTGTATCAACAGAAACAATGAAGATTTCTTCTCTTTCAGTGCGGATCTGGTGGTTGAGCCACCCTGCCTCGGCAGGGCATGGATTCATGCTTAGGAAGGATGCATCTGCTTCTCAGGGCCCTATTCTGCACGGCCAAAGGCTCCGTTATGCCTTTTCAAACTGTGTTGATACAGTTTCCCTCAAAGTTTCCTGTGAAGAAGAGTCCTGCATCATTAATTTAAGCATGCTCTGAAGGTCGATTTGCTTTTTCAGGCTCATCTGTCCATGGATTGAGAAGCACCATCCTCTTAACAACAAAAAGATGGGTACTATAGCTTCTCTAAAAATCACTTCATTGTCATGTAGTCGGCATTTTTAATCTGTGCTGTGGTCTATATTAGGACTTGACTGACAAAATGTGCATGCTGTAAACATTGATGCCGATGATTCCTTCAGGTTCCTGGGAGTTAGCAGATTTTATGGGGTGCTATTCGGGTAGAGGACACAAGAAGAGGGCTGTAAGAGGGCATATCAAATTTCCAACCTAATGGACCAGGCAAGAATTGAAGAGTAAGGCAGGCACGTGGTAATCCTTCCCTGGTTCAGCTTCTAGCGTCCAGGGTGCTGCAGCTCAGGAATTTCTGAAGTCATCTGTTGATAAATGTGGGTGCCTGTGCTTTGTCAGATCCCCAGTTTAAAGAAGATGTGGGATTTAGTGTCCTATTTGGGAAATGTGAAACAGCACTGTAACTGTTATGTGAACTGTGCTGTGTAATGCTAGTCCAGCAAATACAAAGTCACTGTGGAGACACGTCATGAGCTGATGAGCTGGGACTAACAGTAGCTGGGCAAACAGAGAGGCTGCAGTTTTTCTTTCTTCTAGCAAGGAGCCTGAAAGAAAAGGGTTCATGTGAAACCAGGAAATAAGAGACAGGTAACGCCTACCAGGTACTCAGTAGTTGGCTCTTGTTCCTCTATTGTAAGGCTGCAGGAGCACCAGGATTACATTAAAAAAAAAAAAAAAAAAAAAAAAAAAAAAAAAGAAACTCTTGGAGAAGAGCTTTTTCAAGTGGGAAGGGATACTACAGATCCAATCAAAGTGGCAACTAAAGATGTGGTTCTATCACAATTACTTTAAATTATTTAATCCCAAGCTTGCCACAGGTCCTAAATTCTTGGGTTTTCCCTGTTTTGGTATTAGTGCTTGTAACGGATGGAGTTGCCTGAAAACTTATCAGGGAAAAAGAAGTTTTCATTGATAGGTGTCCTGAAAACACCAATCAGTTCCTTGTTCCAGTTAGTCATGTGTCCCCAGGACCACTACTATTGTCACAATGTGGTAACAAGTATGTGTTACTAAGACTGTAGAACTGTTTTTTTCAGTGGAAATTTATGCCTAGACTGGAAATATCAAAATGGTAGAACATCTGTCACTATATTTAGATCGTCTTATTTGTCTGTCTGAGGTCATAGCACTACAGCTTCCGCCAATCGGAGGGCTCTGAAGTGCAGGAATGTGATCTTAGCATCAGTTTTATATGAAACAAGACTGGTACACATTGACATTTTGTAGCACTTTTTTGGCAAAAAGACAAACTGAAAGTCAAAAGTATTTTCTTTAAAATCTCAGTATCACATATATTTTCCTATATTACAGTGATTGAGGTGTGACCAAGAAGAGCTGTTGCACGGAAACTAACACAAGCAAGTAGGGATTTTATATCTAATGAAGATTCCTAAAGTTCTGAATTTTAGTGTCCTTCAGATTCTTACTAAACTGCTTTAAATCATTAAACTCCTATCCAAACCATAAAGATCAAAGATGATATAACAAAGCAGTAACTGAAGCCATATTACTATTTTCACTCAACTGGAGTGAAGACAGTCTTCCTGCCACCAAATAACGCTTCATTTAAATAGCACTTATATTAAAAATGGAGATCTTGTGTTGGAAAAAAACTCCAAGGCAAACATGAGGTGCTATTTGCATTCATGTAAAACTTTTAACTCAAGATAGAAAAAAAAAATTCAAGTATCCATTTATTTTTTAAGAGACTGGGTATGTCTTACAGCAGCCTCTGCTTGTATATTTTCATGTCAGTTTGGACTACTGTACCTTCCACTCCATTTGATTTGCTAGCTTTTCCTCCAAGACAAAGAAAATATGCTTGGGGCTGTTTCAGTTCCATTTGGATGACCATACTGACAGCCCAGCACATGGTGACTGGAGAAGGACCCCTTTTAGAAAGGTAGTGAGTCCTGGCAGAGAGCCACCAAATACAATACAGTCTAGATTTAGAGTAGATCTTATCTGCCAAGATTGTTAATTACCTCCTGCAGGGGTGGCTTGTCTGGTCAGTAGTCATGCCTAAACATAGAGCAGTATTTTAAGTTTTCATGATCTAATGAGCTGGTAGGTAGCTTTGAGTACTCTGGAAAGCAGTAATTTTCTCAAAGATAATTTCCTCACTCAAATGTTCCTGTTATTAAAAATATATAAAAAATAATACCAAGGCATATACAATGATTAGGTGGAAATACATATTACAAAAATTAGAGATTATGCTTCTGTTTCTCCTAACATTACATGGAGGATATAATGACCCTACTGAAATAATTAAGAATTCTCTCACTGACTTTGGTACAAACAAGATCTACTAGTAGGAAGTATGTGAAATGCTTTTAGTGGCAGATGATCTAGGATGATAAACTGGTACAGCACTAGCATGGATCCAGTAATTTTCCTAGTGAACTCAAAAGAAACACGCTGGGCAACATTCCTTTCATGCCCATTTCCACTTTCTTTTATTATTTACTTTAGATGAGTGCATTGAGTTGTCGTAAAATAGTATCAGCTCAAACATCATCACTGTGCTGATTTGTGCAATTGTTTATCATGTTTTCCATCACTTTAAGGATGGCAGTTCCTCTCTTGACAAGGTACAATTAGTACAAACTAATTCCAGAGGAAGCAAATGCAGCTCTGGCCAAGGCATTGTTTGCACTTGATGCTGAAGACAAAGTCCCAAGTCACTTCCTTTCTTAATCAGTGTTGCAGAGTCTCTGGGCCTTGCTGAGAGTTTTTACTTTGTAGCCTAGGAGTATCAATATTTCAAAGTTTTGGTCATTTATCTTATATTTTCTTTGACATTATGACTAGCATTTCTGAGCTCCCAGATTCCTGTCTGTCTCTCCATGGTATGTATAGCTATGATGTAAGAGATCATAGAATATTTTGGGTTGGCAGGGACCCTTAAGGTCATCTAGTCCAACCTCCTGCAATGAGCAGAGACATCCTCAACTATATCAGGTTGCTCAAAGCCCCATCCAACCTGACCTTGAATGTTACCAGGAGTGGGACATCTACTGCCTCTCTGGATAACTTTTCCCAGTGTTTTACCACCCTCACTGTAGAAAATGTCTTGCTTATATCTAGTCTGAATCTATTCTTTTTTAGTTTAAAACAATTATCCCTTTTCCTTTCACTACAGGCCTAAAAAGACTGTTGTAGTCTTTCTTATAAACACCCTTCCAGTATTGAAAAACTGCAAGGAGAAGTCTTCTCCACAACCCCAACACTCTCAGCCTTTTATCATAAGAAAGGTATTCTATCATTCTGATTATTTTTATGGCCCTCCTCTGGATTCTGTTCAACAGCTCTATGTCTTTTCTGTGCTGAGGACTCCAGAGATGGATGCAGTACTTCAGCTGGAATCTCATCAGAGCTGAGTAGGGATAAAAATCACCTCCCTCAACCTGCTGGCCACACTTCTTTTTATGTAGCCCAGAGTACAGTTTGTTTTCTGGGCTGCAAGCAGACATTGCTGGCTCATTACCATTTTATTTTCATCCACCAATACCCCCAAGTCATCTCAGTAGGACTCAATCCAGTAATCCTTTATTGATTCCAGAGATTGCTCCAACCCAGCTGCAGGACTTTTCACTTGACCTTACTGGACCTCATGAGTTTCACATGGACTCACTTCTTGAGCTTGTCCAGGTCCCTTTGGATGGCATCCCAGCCCTCAGGCAAGTCAACTGCACCACTCAGCATGCTGTCTGCAAACTTGCTGAGGGAGCACTCGATCCCTTTGTCTAGGTCACTGACTCAGAAGTAAGGAGTATGGGTACTAATGCAGATCCTCGGGGGACACCACTCCTCGCTGATCTTCATCCTGCCATTGAAATGTTGTCCACTACTGTCTACATGCACCAAATCCACTAAGTATCAGTGTGGGAGTTGGGGAGAAAGGCAGACTACCTTGGGAGACAACTGTCAAAGATAGGGAGAGTCAACGTGGAAAACTCCCATGGTTCTGTGCCTAGTTATGTTAATTCATATCTGTCTGTTAAACCCTGTTCACTCCCCAGTTCCAGAATGTACTATCCTGTTTGCTCCCCCATTGGTCCTCTGCTGTTAATCCCTCCTATATCTTCATTCCATTGGTTTAAGCCCTGTCCATTCCCTCCAACTCCGCCCTTGAGCCCCTACCTGATTGGACCCTCTGTACCCTGATCCCTCCTCCCTTCCCCCGGTTAAATACTGTATTC
Organism: Peucedramus taeniatus; assembly: GCA_013400575.1. NCBI lineage: Eukaryota > Metazoa > Chordata > Aves > Passeriformes > Fringillidae > Peucedramus > Peucedramus taeniatus. The sequence goes on from WBNO01009102.1 coordinate 28,464, forward strand.
CCTTTTACCCTGGGCTCCCACCTCTGGCCCCCCTCCAGCGTGCGATTGCGCTCCTGCATCCGCCCCAGACCCTTCCCTTTTACCTCCCCTGCAATAAACCGTCCTGGAATCAGCTAAGTGGAGAGTCCTCCTGCTTTCTGGGTGAGATCTACATTACACTATCCGGGCTCGGACGGAAGGTGGGCTGAGGGAGTCGCCCCGATTCATGCGGGTGCCCTGACAGCACCGGTCCGGGAAAGCCTCGAGGAGGCCACCCGCATATCAGGCTCCTTCCAACAGCTCCTTGTATGCTTCTTATTGCTGCTTTATGGTCTTATCCAAATTTCCAAAGAAAATAAGAAAAGGTTCAAACTGTTGTTAGATAATTCCACTTTTTTATATAGGCATCATGAGAACAGCTAAGACCTGAGGGATGTCTAAGATGAAGTGAAAGAATGAGAAGACCTGGGACAAAGGATTCCTCTTGTGGGGGCCTACTTGCAGGAGAAGAATTCAGTCGCACAGGCTTTCCATCTGAGTCCTGCAGAAGTGATACCCAATTTCTACACATGAATTACTATATAAAAATAGTAGCAAGAAAACATGGGAAGTTTTATCCCAAAAGGGTTCCATGAGACCAGTTAGTTTGTTGTGGGAAGCATTTCTGAGATGTGGCAGATCATTCCTGAGATGTTAGGGAATAAAAATCTAACACGGTTCCTTACTGTGCAGTGCTTCCTGTTTAAATAGACAGAAATGTGGAAGAAGGGTAGGAGAAGGAATTGCAGTGAAACCTGAAGTAGTTGCCTTGTTCCCCTCTAGCACTGTGACTGCTTTGTCTAGTTCAGATTGCTTTGTTAGTGCTCAGCTCCTAGCACTTAATTCCCAGCAGAGTAAGACCTTCACAGGTACACACAAACTCAGATGTATTCTATGTCTCAGCATAAGCTGAAGGACTCCAGTACTCCATGTTAGTTCCAAAAGATTCTACAGTGTATTCAGTGCTCTTGGAAATGGAAGGAAATTGAGGATGAAAAAACAAAGGGTATTTTGACTCCACTGTGCATTCTTACTTGTCCTCTCACGCAATTATTCCAAGCGTGTGTCCATTTTCAATAGATTTCCAGCTGCTAAATAAATTATTACATTTATCATTGATTTTTTTTTTTTTTTTGCATAACTATGCTTTTTCACAGTGCATTAATGTGAGATAAAAATAACAGGCATTTACCACAGGCTGTCCTTTAGACACTGAGAAAAATCTATTTGCATAATAGATACTGCATATCCCTATAAAGGACAAGAAAAAGCTTAAAAGAAAGGTCACATAACCTGGTCTTCTCATCACTTCAAAACTAAAAATCGGACAGCAAAACCTCAACTCTCTAGAGCTGCAGTGTGTATATGATTCCTTTCTTAAATTTCTTCAGACTATGATTAGCTTTCTCATATTTAGTATTGATACACAATTATTTTCAGTGAGATTATAGCTCTGATTCACCAAGTGCTACCATATGAGCAGTCATATTGAAGTTGTTAGCAAGCATAGGTCACTTGTATTCCTGTATTCGATCCTCTGCTTGGACCAGCCATGTTTGAGCATGACACCTGAAGGGTCTGCTTTGGCAGTATCAGATTTTCTCTTCATTTTTATTAGTGCAGTGTCTGGTTTGCCACAGCCTCTGTTGAGACAGCCAAATAAGCAGCCAGTGCCTCATAACATTCCCTGCTCTGGCTGCGTTTCTGTTCCCCCGTTTCGGTCAGTTGTACATGGCAATGCACGATCAGAGTCCTTTTACTGTAATAGCATACACCAATTTCAGGTGTGCAGAGATTTGAAAATAAAGTAATTTAATTGTTTGAGTTATTATACTATTCTTGAGCTTAAAAGAATACTTCTGCCAAGATGCAAAAAGTACTTGTCTCAAGATGCAAAATTTTTATGTCATACCACACCTACTTTTTTTAACAGAAACAGGACCAAGATGCAGTGAATTGATATGATAACACAGTAAAGCCTTCAGACTTTTTTTTTTAGAGGCAATGCATTGTTGTACTGTAGTTGTACACAGTAGAGTTGTTTATTGCCCTTCAGAGGAGCATCATGAGGCACAGTATATTAGAAACAGGACTTTTTTTGTCTTGTGTTTTTTTGTGAGGTTAATAAATTTCCCCTCATTATTTTTAATCAAAAGTTTCTTTAGTATTGAATAAACCTCCAGGCTGAACAGCCCCAACTCTCTCAACCTGCCTTTACAGCAGAGGTGCTCCAGCCCTCTGATTATCTTCCTTGCCTTTCACTGGACTCACTGCAGCATGTCCATGTCCTTCTCATGTTGGAGACCCCAGAGTAAGACACAAAGGTGCAGGTGATGTCTCATGATAGTGGAGTAAAGGAGGGGAATCCCCTCCCTCGCCTGCTGCCTGTGCTACTTTCTATGTAGCCTAGGACACATTTGGCCCTCTGGGCTGCAAGCCCATGTAGCCAAGTCATGGTGAGCTTCCTGTCCAGCCACACCTGGTAGTGTTTCTTTCTAGGGCACCTCTCAATGCATTCTCTGCCCAGCCTGTACCTTTGTTTGGGATTGCCCTGATCCAGGACCTTGCACTTGGCCTTGTGGAACTTCATGAGGTTTGCACAGACCTGCCCCTTCAGCCTGATAATGTCCCTCTGTGTGTCGTCCCTTTCCTCCAGTGTGTCAACCACAGCACACAGATTGGCATCCTTGGCAAACTTGCTGAGGTGCACTGAATCCCATGTCACTAACAAAGATGTTAAACATCACCTGTCCCACTTCTGATCCCTGAGGGGTCCTTCATCAGTGGTCTCTGCTTGGACATGGAGCCATTGACCACAGCTCTTTGAGTGCTCTTTGAGGTCCAGCAAAGTCCTTATCCACCAAACGGTCCATGCATCAAGGGTTCAGCAACATTAGAACATATTTTTTTTCTGACAGACCTTATGTTACCACTTACTATTTTTCTGACCTTGTGTCTTGCACCTTAGTTCTATTTTTCTGAAGTCTTCCTTTTCCATTGCAACCAACTTGGACAGTGGTTAAATAGAATCTGTGTAAGGCTGAACTCAGATTCCACTTTTTCTTGATTTGTGTTTTCTCTAAATCTGTACATGGAATTATCAGAGGAGCTGCAAGCTGATTATTCCTTTTTTTTTTTTTCTAGTGCAGAAGTCACATGTAGTTGTTATATTTGCTGAAAGCATCCATATGGCCAGCAGATGTACTTAAAAGGTGTTTAATGAGTGGTGTAAATTCACTTCATTCAGTTCTCCTTTAGTGGTTTCATCAAGGCTAGGTGCTGTGTTCATGCAGTTTACTATCCTTTCATATTATTGATTTAATGGAAAGTATTTCATGTTACATAATGTGAAAACACTGTTACTGTTTATGATTTTCATATATGCAGTAGAAACATTTCTGCTGTTCCACATTCTTTTACAGAATTCTATTTTTTCACATCTAGTTGTAAAGCAGTATTGGTGTTTGAAATATCATTGTCTCTGATTAACTTAATATTCTTAATTTCCACAGGATGTATCTATTTGCCTTTTTTTCTTCTAAGTTCTTCAACTATTTAGTTCTTCAGTTACACACTAACTGTTGCCAGCTTTTGTGTGGTTTTTTCCTCCCCCATTTGTTTCATGTTTTATTGTGCTGCTTTCTCATCTTTTAGAAGATGGTAAGAAATGAGTTGGGGATGCAGATAAGGAGTAAGTCTGAAGTGGTATAGCTGAGACAGGTCATCATAATCATGAGAGTGAAATTTTAAAGCAGGGAGTCTTTTGTTCCAAGGATGTTTTTACAAGGATAATTCTGGCCCAGAATTTACTATCTTCATAGCAGTGAAATTGTGCTGTGTTTTGTGTTTGTGACTAAAACAGTGTTGAAACCATGCCAGTATTTGGGCTATTGCTCAGCAGTGCTTGTACAGGATCAGAGCTGTCTCTCTTTCCCATTCTGCCCACATTCCTATACCAGCAAGTAGGCATGAATTTGGGAGAGGACAGAGCTGGGACAGCTGACCTTGTATAATCCATAATATCATGCCCACCAATAAAACAGGGTAGAGGAAAAGGGTGAGATAGGGGGTGTATTCAAAGCTGTTTATCAGAGACTGATGGTCTGCTTATGGGCTTTGGTGAGTGGTTGCCTTAACATAATTTTTTTTAATCCTTATTACATTTTATAATTCTCACTTTTTTTTCCTTTACTTATTAAATCATCTTTATGTTGACCTACAGGTTTTCTTTCTTTTTCTCCTATTCTCTCCCCTGTCCCACTAGGGAAGGAGGCAGGGGGAAGTGAGCTAGCAGCTGTGTGGGTGCTTACCTGCTAGACATGATCAACCCACAACAGCAGGATGGAAGAAAAATACATTAAGAGGACAATCTCTGAGTAGTGGGGTTTTGAGGTTTGAGGGAATTAAGTACTTTTAATGAGAAGCATGCCAAGGAAGAGGCACTTGTGCATCCACAGATGATAAAAGGAGGAGGACAGGATGAGAAAACTGTGACTATTTAACCTTGAGAATAGGAGGGTCAAGGTAGAGGATCTTGTTGATGTGTCTAAAAGCCTGATAGGAGGAGTAAAGACGAAGACAGACTCCTTGTGATGTCCAGTAAGGGACAAGAGGCAATAAGTGCAAACTGAAATACAAGAAGTTTCATATAATTTGTGACAAAAAGAGAACATTCCAGTTACAGACTATTGTGCTGAAGGCTGATTCCTCATATCTGAGTGTAAAATGACACTCAGAAAAGAACTGATACTGTAATATTAATTAGTAGTATCAATATATGGTTAGTTCAATACTTTCAGCTCTGCTGGAAATTGGGTGTAAAATGACAGCCTTTACACAAGTGCTATTTTGTAGTAGAAGTGCCGTTAGATTAGTTTCATTCACAAATATCTAAACTAACATTTCAAGATGACTCATTGTCCTGATTCAGCCTGCTTTTTAGGTTCAATTTACTGTTTTTACTTGTGGCTTTTTCATTTGCTGACAGTTTTGTAGGAAAGAGTTTGTTTATATTCTTCTATTGCAGACAGTCCCTGGCTTTCAAGCGAGCAGGAGTGGTTAGTCTTGTCTACTGAGATTATTTGTTAATTGTTGCTATTCAGTTGTGTATTTCATCAAGGAAATCTTGATTGCTTGGTTAAAAAGAAGAAATAGGAGCGGTCCATCTTTTTTTATATATGAGTGAAACACTACACTTTAAAAATTATATCAGCTTCCTCCTAAAACAGCAAATGCAACATGAAATTTGGGGGAGATATATGGAGCACTTCCACTTTTGGTTACTTTAATAGAAAGGTAGCTGATTTTCATTTTATTGATTTAGTGACTTCAAAAACTTGCTCACTGATTTACTATCTGAAAAAAAATGTTCGTGGATGCTTTATAGTAGCGTGGGTTTCAGTCTGAGCTGAAGATAATATTTTTTGGTGTGTAGGTGCATGAAGAGTGTGATCTCTTTGTAGTGCATGCTGCCTCCCTCTCTGTGGATTCTCATTAGCTGAACATAAGGAGACAGAGTTCTGCAAGCATGGCAGTACACACAGAACTGTTGCATGAACTGGCAGTGCTTTTCACTGTGTTTCTGTACTCTCACATTGCACATGATGATTTTTCTTTTTGAATTTTCTTTTTACTGTAAAGATAGCTTGGGGTGTGTTAGTGTGAAATACTGAATACTGCATCTTTCTACATAAAATTGAGGGTCTCAGACTATTCCACTGAGGAAGATAATGTGGTGATTATGTTAGACATCTTCAATAGCAGTTATTGCTATTGAGTTATTTATTTACAAAAATACATAATACTGTATTGCCAGAAGTACAGAAGGGGTTCACAAGTCTTCTGCTTGTTCTGGTTTGTGCTGGTCTTTTGCAACATGGTTCTTCTAAAGGCCCTTCCACATTCCTCAGTGGATCTCAGCCACATTCCTGTATACCTTGGCCTGAAGCAGTCAGATATCTGAGGCCAAATTTCAGATACTCACTCCAATGGAGTTACCTGACTTTCCCCAACAATATATTGTGTCTAGCAACTTCAAGTTTGTTTTATCTGTCTTCAGCAATGACCAGAACTAGTACCATACTGCATTAAAACCCAGTCATAATGCAATGCTAAGAGCATCCTGTAAACGTTTTCCTGGGATGTCAGCAATACCAGCACACTGGCACTAGGGACCACATCCCACATTAAAAGGCTTTGGTTGACAATTCGGCTGAAGTGCAACGTCAACAACTCTGGCAGGCTGCACAGAGGCATTTTGCCCGACACAGTGACCATACAGACTGTGTGCACCCTGGAGCCTCAGCATAGCCCCTTCCAAGTAAGTAAATTGCGTGTAGACCTCCTTCCCCTCCCAAATATGAGGGTTTTCATAGCTCGTCCTGAGTGATCTGGCTGTTATTGCCAGCCCTGTGCTTTTGCTTTGGGATAATAAATATCCAGTTTTGACCGCCTGTTTCCCGTGTTTGTAAATTTGCATAATACTGGAGTCTGACCTATGGGAATTGAGTGCTGCTCGGGTTTCGTTCAGCTCGCCGGCTGGATAAGCGCCCGTGGCTCCCGGACCACCCTCTCCAGGGGTGAATAAAGACACCCGCGGCACAGCGCGCGCGTTTCGGGTCCTCGCTGGGAGACTCCGGGGGAGGGGCGGGCACGGGCGCCGGGGTCGCCGGGACCCTGCCGCAGCGGCGCCGCCCGCT
>WBNO01009102.1:40204-80585 GCA_013400575.1 Peucedramus taeniatus
TTTTTTTTTTTTTTTTTTTTTCTTCTGCTAAACTCTGTTTGCAGAGGAAATTGTGACTGGTTGTTTCTTGTGGCCTGTGTATAACTTCCAGCAGTCAGGAAACCAAATAACACCAGTCAATCTTCCCCTGTCAGGTCTTGGTTGACTGTATAGGCAGCAAATTGAAAATGAAAACAATTAGTCTGGACATCTCACTTTAAATGAAGAGGAAAGGGAAGGATTTTCTTTCTCTATGCCCTTTCTGCTTTTTTGTTCCTTGTCTTCTGTATTTCTTGCTGCTGAGTTTGCATAGGAGCTAGAAAGATAGTGTAGCTAGAACTGTGTCATAATCTGTGTTTACCATCTGTGACAGTCAGTGCCTGATAGCCATGACTGTCACGGACTAAAAAAATTAAAGAAATAAGTTCAAGCATCTTATTTGACTAAAAGTGGAAGGAGACAGGTGCTGGAAACATGATTTAAGCATCATCACTCTGAGTTTACAGAGAGATAAGGGTGTAGGTAAACTATACTGATGAGAAGTAGAGATCTCAGCTGGAGGACATAGTGGAATGTTTTCTGTTGATAATATTTGTTGCAACCTTTGAGCAGTATCATCTTCAGGGAATCATTCAAGACACTCCTCATGACTTAAAACAAGATTAGAAAACAATTACTTTTCTTGTTCATCAGTCAAGAAATAGCTTATTTGATAAACATTTCCCATGATAAATATTTCCATGGAAAATAGCCCTTATCTAGTACATTCTTTATATATTCATGACATGTGGTCAGAATAAGCAGAAATTTAACATTGTCTTTCGGCTGTTATCCACTGTATTATTTTGATCCATCACTTAAACATATCTTCTATTTGGTTAGGTATTGTGTTCTGCTGTGCTTTTAATTTTGCAATGGAAAGTGAAAGGTCATAGAAGAATATTGGGAGTTTGGGGAAATAAGAAATAAAGATACCTACCCCTGGTTTGTATTTTCTTTCTGTATGAGAGAATTACTTGAGATAAGGGAAAGCGGTAATTTCTTGATTAATTTTCTTCTTACTTAAACCAGAGAGAGCTTAAAAACTGACCCATCTGATGACAAAAAATGCATTCAAATCTTGACTTAAAAGAAATTCCTAAATAAGAATTTGCCTATTTTTCATATTGCTCTGGGGCATTGTACGGAAGATAGCACAGTGTTTAAGGTATAGAAAGTGTATGTTTTAATTGGCATGTGCTCAGCATATGCACAGTACTTTTCTGCACTACTTCAGACCTAAATTCTGAGTTCAGTGTTTTGGTTTTTTTTTTGCCCAAAGTTCAGGCTGTGCATTTTGCATCAATATAGATAAACATGATCCTTATAAATCATTATCACTGAGCCCAACACAATAGCTATTCTAATCCGTGCCCCTCTGCTGTAAAGACTACGTGTTAGGGACAATATTGGAGCTATCTCTGGATAAGAGAATAAGCTTAGGGACCAGAAAGGTATTAAAACCTAGGGACTACACATGTAAAAATAAGTCTTCAATTTGAATAGACTTCTAGCAGTATGCATAAGTGGGCAGTATACTTAGAAAAATATCTAATTTTTTTCAGTCCAGCATTTTTGCTTTTACTGGTCATTACATGTACTAATCCTTAGCTTATGCTGCATATTAGATACATCAGTTTTTAGAAACTTACTACAAAATGTACATGTTTCTACTTGTCCATTTTTCTGATTTTAAAGATGTATTAAAATCTGGTTAAAAGCCTGATTGCAGAGACTGTATTTGTGTTTGAATCAGTTGCCAATGAGTGTGCTTAGATTTATACTTTTACGTTCCTTTCTAAATGGTGTGGATGGAAAAACTAAATACTTAATGTGTTATAAAAAAATTACAGAAAACAAGATATGTATAACTAAATCTGTATTTCCTAAAATGGAGGAATCATAATACAGCAAGTAAATTAGAGCTGTTGTGTAAATGTTGAATTTAATGGGTTTCTCTCTTACAAATGTTCACAGTATGCAGTTTGTTTAAAATTAAATTATAATGTCAGCTTCGTAGACACTGGGATAAATGAATAAAGCACTCATTATAGAAATTGCACTGAACTGTGGGTGCACACAAATGTTGCAGATTTTTTAAGGGACAGTAGTGCCATGCTGGGAGCAATTTCATGATAGATGGTTTCAAACAAAACACCCACCAAGGTTATGCTGTCTGAAAACATTACTGTTTTTGTCAAACATCTTATCTGGAAGGCTCTAAAAAATCATGCAAATGTCTTAAAAGCAGACTCTTCAGTATCTGCTTTTATGCTGAAATTTAAGGGGTGTATTAACTGAATGAAGATTGCAAGAGGAAATTAGGCAGACTGGGATTTAGTCAGGATGATGGTGTGCTATATGGGAAAAGTGGATGTTAGGTAACAGTATAAATCCATACAATAATACATATATGGTTAGTTGTATCCTGATATATTAGGGGTCATGTTAGTGTAAAATCTGGGGAGTGGTATTGCTGCTGGTGTTGGCATATCACTTTCATAGTGGTGCTTGTGAAATAACTAGTGAGCCATGTGATCTGTTTTGCCAAAGAAGCTTCCCATAGATTTGTTAAGATTTTTGCATGGTTGTTCTTCAGCCAGATTGTTTCCCATTCTTGTTTGATGGTAGTGATAGGAACAGTTATACCACCATCTGTAGAAACAAGTGGTGTGCATATAGCAATACTTGCAAAAAATTCTAAGCTGATTGATAGAGCGTATTCTTTTCTGTTGTCAGCTCTGTGTCTTGCATTACAGTGAGGACTGTCACTTAAAACCCAGCAATTTTGTTTCTGCTCTTTCTTTTCCATTGATGACTTCAGCCTGATAGAAAACAGCTAATGTGATAGCTGGTAAAAAATACTGTCTTCAAGAGCCTCTTTAGTATTTTGATAACAATGACCAAGTTAATACTGTTGAAGGTATTCAAGATCTGCTGTGATTGCCTCACGGTCAATTCACCTCTTTTGTACCAGTAAAATGTTGAAGCAATACAATAAAATTATTTTTGTCCTACAAAATGTGTGCCAAGGGGCCAGTCTAACAGTTTGCTAATAATAATGCACAAATGACTGTGAGCAAGCATTTCTGAGAGCCAGAATCCTCAAATTAAAAAAAAACCAAACAAAACAGGCAACATAAAAAGAAGAAGCTCTCAGCCAGCCACTGAATGAGTTGCAGGCTCATCAGATTCCAGCTCTGGCAAGCTGACAGTAATTCAGATATCAGTTTATTTTAAACTTTACATCATTCATGAGGGAGACCACAAGTGACCTTTCAAATATAAATGAAAAGCATGCAAGTGACCTCCTAATTTCTTCTCTTATTTTTAGAAGCACCATAACATCTCGCTGCTTCCTCTTTTCAATGAGAAGACTGCTGTTGTCTGCCCTTAGCCTTAGTTGTGGAATCACTCTTTGGGTAGTAAATTATAGAGTTTAATTGGAGAGATACAGGCAATAGCTACAAAAAGATTATTCTGTCTTTGATGAAAGATTTAATTCTATTGGAGGTGCATGCCCCACTCCCCAAGCAGTAGCATAAGAATGCAGGAAGAGCTGCATGTGTCAGATTTTCCATAATGGGAAAGCTCTAGATAATATTTAGCATCCAGTGACTGAAAACTAAAAATAAGTTCATTGCTATTTCATATTGATGTGTCAAATCTGTGTTTTGATCTTTTTGACATGAGTTCCAGATTTTTCTTTCTGTTTGAAGCTGGGAGTGATTTTGGAATGATGCCTGCCACTTATGGGAATGATATGTCTCCATTCCCAAATTTCCAGAAATAGAAGTGAGCTTATTCTTAGTAGATGCATCCTGATGGGCATAGTGCAGGTGCAACCTAGTGCAGGGGAAAATTTCATGTATCATTATCCCATACAAGGAGGAGATGGAGAGGATATTAGTGTGGAACATCACCTTGCCATGTGCCTGCTGAACAGTCCCTAGGAGAACATGATTTTCATGGTCCCCTTAGGCTGTCAGTGGCGTGAAGGTCCTTTACATACAAACTAACATTTCTCTCTGTGTGATTCTGCTGGGACCCCAAGCTGAATCCAGCCTGTGCACTTGCCTTACAAAGTTTTTTTATAATATATATATAATTTTTTTAAAAATTCCAGAATAAAAACAAAAACCCTCATCATGTTCTGGTCCTTAAAATACTTTGAATATGTTATCGTGATATAAGAACTATTTCGCAAATAGTAGGTGTGATATATACATTTCTCATAGATATTTTACATATGGCAAAAGTAAAAAGAATTTGTAAATGTCTTCACTAATCAGACTGATTTTCAAGGAGGAAGGCTCAATAATTGTTCCTTATGACACAGGTAGGGCAGAAATGCAGGGTTTCCAAATGTGATTGCTGAGACATGAGAGGCACATGCCCTACTTCAGATGCTGGAAAACAGAATTTTCTGCATTCTTCTTTTTCTCTTTTCATCAGAAGGAGCAATGCCCCTTTCCCCATTGAGTAACTCATGCCAGGGGTTGGCAGAACAGCAGAAACTCTCCTGCTTTGAGGATTCACACTGTCCTTAGTGCCTTTGTGTGGGAAAGGAGTCTCCCAGGAGCAGGCTGGACATCTGAGTAGAGGTAGTAGCAGAGCCTTAAATTCAGCTTTCATCTGCAGCACTGGGGTATGATCTTTCGAAGTGGCCAGCTGTGTAGGGCTTTTTAGGCTCACTTATGTACATGCTAAATAATATTTTCTATTTCTGGGACACTGATGTAATGTCTATCTACTATGAAGCACACTTTTGTTTAATAGTAAAGCAAAGAAGAAATTAAATCTATACAAGATTCAGGTAAAGTCAAACATGCTAAACAAATAATGAAAAAAATAATTAGGGCAGTGAGGGAATAAAGAGATGAGGCAAGATGGAAAAAAACATTCCTAGAGAGTCACAGCAGCAGCAATATTTAATTTTAACTTACTTGAATAAAAGGCCTAAAAATTGAGAGACTGCAGTTTTAAATAACAGGACCTCACAAATATGCTAACTCTTTTGCTAATAGATGTGACAAAAAATATGGATCTTAATTCACACCTGACAGTGTAATGTGCTAGAGGTATAGAAAAGGGAGAAGGAACTGAAAACCAATATTTTATAAGGAATGTCTGTGGAGTTCCTGATCTGGGGAATTCAGGGCTTAGCACAACATTAAATTTTGTGTCACTTTCATGCAGCAAATATAAAAGTGTTTACAAACAGTTTTCTCCATGCTTACCACTTTGCTTCATGTTATCCTTGATAGGTTCCAGCTGAGATTTCTTTGAAGTGGTTTGGGGCTTGTATCCCATGAGCTTTATCTCTGTGGCAGCCAAAGGTGGAGCAATTTTTATCTAAGTTAGAGGTCACTTTTGTATGACTTGTCTAAATTCAGAGAATAAAACAGGAGTGCTACTCTCTAGGGGATGTCTACAGATTTCCATCTCTTAGGTTGCAGATAAAAAGCAAACTTCTCTGGAGGCTGTGTTTCTGCTTGCCTTGCTAGGGCACAGAGCAGAGCAGCTGCAGGCAGTCAGGGTCTGTGCCAAGAGCTGACCCAGGCAGCCTGGGTGTGCCCAGAGCTTATCAGAATGCCACACTGGGTATCAACTAAATCAGAACTGGGTTGAGGCTCATATAAGGTTGTATATAAAAGATGAAATAGTGCATTATAATATATATTATTAGTGAATATTGCACTTGCAGTATTGTGCAGAATATTGTGTGGCTACAGAAGTGGCTGGCAACCCTAAAACTCCATTAACTTTGTCTTACTACTCCTTTGCCCCCCTATCAGGGGATGGAGTATGCCAAATTACTAACTATTTCAACAAACCTATTTTATAATGGCACCACCAAAACAAATGATACTGAAATGAAAATGAGCTTTCATATGTTAAAATCTTCACAAGACTTATTTAAGTTTTGGGCTGAAGTTTCCAAATGCTGAAAAATTTCTCCAGAAAAACGAAAAAAGATCAGGGTCCCTACTTTGATAACTCAGGAATATGTTTATAATGTTTATAGATTCAAAAATTTAATAGCTATGTCTTCTTTTAATCACCTGAAAATCTGAGGTTTTGCACTTGACGTTTTTCACTCAACTGCAAAATTCAGAGAAATGTCATGAAAATCTAAGTATGAATCTGTTTCATATAGTTAGCTTTCACCAATGCACAAATATCCTGCAATGACATGATATTGGGCACTGCTTGTTAATCTTAATTTGCTTTTCTAGATATAGCACATCATTCATTTGTATCATGTATGCTATATAATAGTGTCCAAAAAGGATTATCTACTACATACAGATTGAGAGACCACAGACTAACCTGTCATAGCCACTATATTTAGTGGTAACTTAGGAAAAAATGAATTTTCAATCATTTGATACTATGTTATTTGCAAAAGTAACCAGGACAAATAATATATTGCAAAAACTATGCTTACTAGGAATACTCTGGCTGTAGAAACTGTGTTGTAATAATCAGTGAAACTGAACAAAGTAATATTTCCCTGACAAATTTCCTTTGGAGCTGGTGTATAATGAAGACAAATTTTCATTTTTAAGAAGGCAAAAGGGTGGGTAGGTTACAAGTAGAACATACAAAAATACTCTTTCAAGGTAACTGTATAAAAAGCTAGCAAACTATTAGGTCGGCAGGGAGAATGGGAGGAACAGAAAATATTGTAATTGAAAAATGTTTTAATTTTTTCAATATATGCTTGGTTTTTCTCTTTTTTTTGAAATTAATTATTAATTTAATCATAAAAATAGTGGGCAGAAATATGCATTGCTATTCTTTTATCTAGCATATTTAGCTGCCATGTTCACTCGAGACCACTAGAAGGTGCTCCTCTGTTGAAACATAATTATTTCTGTCTGAATTGCTGTTAAAAGCTAATTTTCCTCTGATAACTGTGGTTCTGGCCAGTTGTTTACACAGAGTGTAATTTCAGCCACTAGCCCTGCTATAAAACAGCTGGACCTCGTCTGCTATAACCATTATCACAGCAGGAAAATAACAGATCTGTTATCACTCATTTTCTGATAAATCAAAATGCCATCTGAGCAGGACTCTAGTTAGTTTTGCTGGAAGGTGAGGCATGGAAATTGTGGTGGAACTAACAAACCACACATTTAGTAAAGTTAGGAATCACGAAGTCATTTAGGTTGGAAAAGACTTTTATGATAATAGAGTCTAATCATTCACCTAACACCACCAAAACCCATTCCTGGAGTAAATTAAGGCAGAGTGCATCCCTAATGAGAGTGTGTACACTTGTCTGAAGTCTGAAGGAGAGCTCAACATAAAAAGCAAACAAACAAAAACAAATAAACAAAACCCAAACCAAAACAAAAACCAAAACAAACAAACAAAAAAAAAACCAAAAAAACCCAAAAACAAAACCAGAAACAAAACCAAACAAAATTAAGACAAACATGCAAACAGTCACTTGTTAGAAGTTCAACTGCTAAATGTAAGACTGGTCCAAGTCTGGCAGAATAATAATCGGTCTTCCTGTGTAAGATCTGTGCAGATTGCAGCACATACTAATTCTGACATAGGACTGGATTAACTGATTGTATCCTTTTTTGGTGCTCAGACAGGTGTTGGTCTGGAGGCATATACAGGTGCCAGTTGAGAAGTGTATAGCTTAGAAAAAACTTTCCCTGAGTCTGGAAAATCTTGGGTCTATGCGCGTACCCCAGTATTCCACTGTGAGCTAGAAAGTGTCTTTTTTGTCACTGGAATGTGCTTCCTGTTGGTCCCACAAAACCAATTCTCCACTTTGTTTTGCACTTGAAACACATACTCAGTCACCCCTGGGGTGCCTGTTTGTCCAATGTGAGATCTAGTCACAGACTCCATAATAGCAGAGTTGCAAATATTTATTGAAGACAAAAAATAAATGTTGTGCTTAATCTGCTTTGTATTCTGGCTCAAAATTCTTTATAAATGTTTATTTTAAAGGCCTATGTACTAAATACATTGTAAGCAATTCTATTTACTATTAAAAATAAGCTTGTGAATTGGCTTCAGGAGAAAAGAACAAACAGTATAGAGAAACCCTGATTATTTTGACAAGTTGTTGCAGAACATCAGTAAACTGGTATTGAAGAGCAGAGATTTCAGCACTTCCCTTCAGAGTTCAGCATCAGCATTACACAGGCTATAAATACTGCTGTGTTTCTATTATCTGCTATGAAGTTTGGATTCCAAAGAATTCAAAGAAGAAAAATGTGGTTTCTGGAGGCATAACATAAATGGTGATAAAAACATTTTGGCTCTAAAATTAAAAAAATAAGGAGGATCATGAAATTGATTACATAGGATACATTGCAGTTAAAACCCCAGGCTTCTTAAAAATGCTAAAAATTCTGAAAGAATAAAGAGTGCAAAAATGTAATTAAATACTTACATGCCCTTCAACTAGCTTTTTGTATTATGCAGTTAGGCCATTTTAAAAGAGAATAATTTTTGCCCATTAGTTTTTTAACCTGGGGTTGAGTCGCATAAAATCAAAAAAATCTACACCTCAGGAACAAATGCGTTAGCATTTTCTGTTGCTAATGCAGGGTTTTCAGTTACTTCCCCATTAAAAAATGTTCTAAAACATTATAGGAAATCAATATCTATTTTTACAGGTTTCCTTTTATCTGCATCAGCACAATTGTCTAAACCTGAAGTAATAACATCAGTAATAGTAAAGTCTAAAATTAAAATTATAGGCTAAATCTCTATAATGGAAATTGAGAGGTGCAGAAAAATTCTGAATTAAGCCTGCCTACACACTAATTCTGGCATAGCTTTAGGTCTTCCCTCATTATCTGCATTTTACAACTCTTCCAAATCAGCAGGCTGAAGTATTGCTTCTAGGTAGTAGCAATGACATGAATGTAAAGCAGAGATGTGGTGCCTTCAGGACCCCCCTGCAATGTTTGATGTGGCAGATGGCACTGACCATCACCACCCAGCTCTTTCTTGCCTTTGGGTAATCCATTAAGAAAAGAAAGTGTCAGCTCTTTCCTTGCAGCAGCAAAAATCCATCCTCCTCTTCTTGTTTTGGTATTAAAAGATGAATGTGCATTCTTTTGAACAATTCTATTCTTTTTTTCTTTGAGAAATAGCAAGAAATCTTTAAAGGCTATGTGGCATTTCTAAAATGACATTTCTTTCTCTAAGGAAGGCAGAGTTCTATGCATTTCACCTGTGTGCACTCACCTGCAGTCTCTAGTTTAGATAAGGCCCTTGAGACCACCAAAATCAGGTAAGACAGGCTGCCCAAGAAGCCCAGTGGAAAGACATCTGGCTATGGACATCAGTCTTCTGACCAGTGTTGGCTGGACTGGTGGGAAACCCGAGATCCTAAGCTCTCTTTGTCTTAGCACACGGTGTTCTGTGTGAGGACATCAGTTTTGTAGCTGGGGCAGTAGCTGAGACCTTGACTGTTACCTTTTGTGACATTAGGCTGCATTTTACCTTAGACTGCAAAAGCTGAGAACTGCAGTGCTCCCTGATTAAGGTTCACCTTTCACAGTTGGAGGAAGCCCCATCTATGCTGAGTCATGTGAAGTGGAAGGGACCGAGCTGGCAAGTGCCAAGCTGGAGAAGTCCTGAGTAGAGAACTTGGGAGGGCTGTAGGTGTGATAGGTCCCTGCAGGAGACCAGCACATCCTATCATCTCTTGATTGCAGGCTCCAGGCAGAGCACAGGGAGAATTGGCCACTCCGAGTGTTGGATGTCTCTCTAAAGCAGGAGCAGAGAAGCTACATTTCTTTACAAGGCAAGTGATGGACTTAGCCATATCACCTGCCTCTGCTGTGGTTCCTCCAGCTGTAGGATCTGTCTAGGCATATTTGTATCCTGTCCAAAGAGGTTTGACTTCCACAGATTAAAGCAATGTACAACAGTGAAGTATTTTAATAGCATTGCTTATTTTAATAACATAATTTGTTACAGTTTTTTGCCAAGTGAGGTGATTCTGAGGCATGGCAAAGAGAAACTTTTATATTGGAATACAGTCATTTATCTATTTTGAAGAGAAAACCAAACTTTTAGGAACATCTGAACATATTTATTTTAAAAAGTAAGCTCCTGTCTTAATAAGTAAGCATTTCAGTAGTTTCTCTGTGAGATGAAAGCATTAAAAAGAAAAATAGAGAATATAAAGATGCTTTCCTTAGCAACTTTGGGAAATGTGTAGCAAAATTTATCTCTTCAACTTACAGATTTTTGGTTTAACAATTTTTGCATACAAAACAATGCTGAATGTACAATAGTAAATGAGAAAGTTGTTTCTCTGGCAATAGCTGAGCACGTACATAAAAGGTCAAATCTTTCAGGCCATGGTCCATCTTGTGTTCATTGAATGTATTATGATGTTAGAATATCTAGACAATGTATGCAAATGTACCTAGACCTTGCAGTCAGTTTTGTAGGCTAGTACATTATTACAATATACTATAATGTGTTCAAACTCATAATAGTTAGGTATTTAACTGGATATCATGTCCTCAGATTTGATCCAAACAAAGATTGGTGAGAAACCACTATTGCAACATATTTGTCATAGCAGAAGATGTTTACTTTGGCTCTTGGCTGTTTAGTTTATTGTTCACTTATTGTAGCAAAATGGAATAAACATATAATTTTATTTGTTTATGTCATTCTATCCAGGTAATATTATAATAAAACATTTTAGGAGCATGTATTTCAAAGTAAAAGTATAAGCAAGTAAATATGAACAGATGTCTTGTGCTTTTAACTTTTACTTTGCAGAAAACCTTTGGTTTCAATCAGGGCAACATGAGCATTAGATCAGCCTAGTTGAACAAAAATGCTTTTAAAAAGTATTTAATTGATTACATAGCCATTTATAATCAGGCAAACAAATGTCTAGAACCCTTATCAGCTACTAGAGTATATTCACTGCTGAGTATCATGAGAAACAGGAATATCTTGGGGTAAGAGATGGAAGGATGTCTTTTTAAAGATTATGCAGTGCTTTTAGACTCAGCCCAGGACAAAGGTATGTTGTATGAGATGTCCAGGCTGGGAGAACTGCCAGCAGAGGCACTGTGGCACAGATGTGTTTTGTAGCAATGCCCTTATCTGCTTTTTCCCCTTCTGTTCTTCATTATTCAGGGTTGGTTGAGACTAGTCTTTCTAGAAGCATGAGATTGTTACTTTTCTTTTTTTCTTACGTGCGTGAGCATCTTGGGACCTCTGTTATAGATGGCTTTATTGATAGATAATTAATGAGCTTTATAGAACTTGACACAGACAATGGAGGCAAACAGACATGGAGGCA
Source organism: Peucedramus taeniatus (assembly GCA_013400575.1). Taxonomy (NCBI): domain Eukaryota; kingdom Metazoa; phylum Chordata; class Aves; order Passeriformes; family Fringillidae; genus Peucedramus; species Peucedramus taeniatus. The sequence continues at coordinate 51,540 of WBNO01009102.1, forward strand.
TGATTTCAATAGACAAATTAAAAAAAAAGAATATTTTTCTTTTAAAGTAAGAAAAATTGAAATATTAAGAAATATCAAAGGAAAGAAGCAGTACTTAGAATGAGGCAAGTACACATAGGCGTGCAATTTTTCTGTGGGATATTGTGAGTGTAATCCTAACACTTGTAAAGTGTTTCAGATTATCAGGACTGGATTCTTTTCTTGTCGCAGTTACAGACAATTAAAAAAAAAAATCTAGATTTTGTACGTATATATTTAGTCAATACAATTGAAACGGAACAAGAGAGATTGAATACCCACGTAGAAGAGAATGCTTTTCTAATACATACAAGGAGAAAATTATATTAAAACTGTGGAAATTAAAGAATTAAGACTTTATATTAAAATCTATTTCGTCATCAGTAACTTTGAAAGTAAAGTTAATGTGCTCACTGATACATGGACTTTCATAATTAACAAGGTAATGTGTGGAACTTGGCACAAAAACAAGTCAGCAGGTGGCTGATTATTGGAACATGATTATTTTGCCCATACAGTGTGATGAAAGAACACATATTTAATGACTCTTGAAGGTGGATGTTCTGATGACTGTTCTGCTGGTTGAATAACTAAAATGTATTGTAGTCTAATTATCTTGGACTGTCCTGAAACTGTGATGCTAAGACCCCAAAGGAGCAGGATAAGAAGCATTCTGTGTAGTGGCATCTTACCCTTCTTGCAGCTCAGGCAGCTTTTTATTTCAGAGCTTTTCCAGTGCAGATGTCTCCCTGTTGAGGAGTTCAGAGTTCGTGGCAGAACACGGGCTGCCCTGAAGCAGAGCACTAAGAACAAACAACTGTAATTGCCCGGGGTTTGGGGGGAACCCCTGCTGCCTGGGAGAAGACTTAGCACAGCTCTCTAATCCATGCTTGTTTATTTCATGAGCAAATTCACTGTGGCTCTGTCTATCCTCAGGGACTTTATCTTACTATTTATTTTTTGTTTGTTTGTTTTTGGAAATGTGCTGCACTTTTCTGGATTAATGAGGTTCCACTGCCAGTGCAATACTAGAGCAAGCAGCATTAAAATGAAGTACTTGTAGAAAGCCTCTCTGCAAATGCTTGAGCAGTTCAGCTGTAAGCATTCTGACAGTTATTAATTGCACAATCCCAATCACAGCAGCACTTACAAACAGATGAAGAAATAATTAACAGAAACTATAAGGAGGCTCCTCAACACTGTCTGCTCTTAATCTTTCTGTATTTTTCTCTCCCAGAATTAAAGGAGCTACTTAGAACTTTTTATCATTTTTTATTCCATGTTGCAAGTACATACAGATAGAAGTATTATTTCACAATAAATTAGGGTATGACAATATTTAAGATGCCAATTCTGTAAAGCTAGGAGCTGCTGGGATTTCTTGTCATGTTAAGTTTTACTCGACATTTCTGTGTACTCTTGCTTATTTGAGAGATAGCTGTACAATATGGGAGACCAAATATGAAATGGGTCTGATGACACAAAGCCAAATGAGCAGCTGGAGAATGAAGTCTTTGTAGACTGGTGTTTAAGTCATTGTTCTCAGGGACAGAGTGATGTCCCTTACCCTTCCTGTCAGACAACAGCAGTACTGGCATTTGGGATGACATTTTATGCTTTTAAGTCTTTGATAGAATGTCTTATTTGCTATTGTAAAAATGATTGGGTCAAGGCAACTGTTGATGCTGCAGATGATCTCTGTGACTTTGTAAATGGCACTTAATGTGCTTATGTTCCCACAGGGTGGTTGACAATTAATTCTGTAAATTAGTATCACCATCATCATGACATGGTAAGGTATGAAAGAAACAGCAAACACAATCATAGCAGCTGAAATCAGTAACAGAGGCCTAACAAGTCTGTTCCTTCTTTGCTGACGTTTACTGAATTGTAGTAATGCTTTGAGAGTCAACACATAGCACGTAAAGATGACTGTGGCTGGAATCAGGAGTCTCAGTACAATTTTGGAGAGTGTGAATGGCACAGCAAATTGCAATGGTTCTTCAGTGCTATCCAGGTAATTTATGGTGTCGTGCTGCCTTCTAGCTGCAACTGTGTAGTAAATCTCAGGCCCCGATGCAATCACTATGAAGATCCATACCCCGATGGTGCAAAATACAGCCTTTTCTTTGTCCCACCATGTTAATGATCTGATGGGATGAACAGCACCTACGTATCTGTCAAAACTGATGAGTGTCAGGAAATACACACTTCCATAGATATTAATACTAAAAAATAGTCCTATGATCTGATAAAATGCTTGACTGAAATAGACAGCAAACTTCTGGATATTATAATATACTGAAAAAGGTGCCATGAGAGTCCAAGTAAAGTCACACAGTGCCAAGTTAAAGAGAAATATGGTATTGGTAGTCCATGTCTTCATGCAGTAAACATAGTGTCGTAGTGCAAGTATATTGCCTAGAAATCCTGTCAATAGAGTGAAAAGGCAAACCAGAATCAGCAAATAACAGTACCACTCCAGCTTAGGATTTCTGTTGCAAATGAAAACAATGCATGTACCATTCATCATCTGTCCACGGAGTACGCCTGAAGGGAAAAGAGAGACCAACAGCCTTTAAGATAAAAATAGAGTTGGATACATTGCATTTAAAATTCAAAAATTATAAGTTAAACTCAGTACGTTTGAACTGGCAAAAGATTTCAGAACACAGTATAATGTACAAACTCTCCTCTATCTGAAAGAAATGTAAACTGCAAGTAGGTAGCACAGCTTACTCTACAACACCCACACAAGCAGATCTTCTTGAACTTATATGGGAAGCTTTATATACTTTCCTCTCTGCTATTTACTGTAGTGTACGATGGCTGTGAGAAAAAAAGTGTGCACTCTCAAGTGAGAGCAGTGTCCCTTGGCCACTAATCTATCTTTGGAAAAAGCAGAGGAGGTGACAGAAGGACAGTAATTGCCCATGCTCATTCCATCTTTGCTTTGATTGCCTTGAGCATCCATATGGGGCCTAGGGGCAAGTTTCATGTGGGCAGCTGTGCAGTGAGCTGTGACTGAGATCAAGAAAACAGCATCAAAACAAATGAGGATGAAATTCTGCTTTTAGTGAAGGCCACAGAAACTTTTCAATTTAAAGTGTTAGACAAAGTGCTTTTTTTGACCTTTTCCTTTGATTTTCTTCTGTAAATATTTGTCCCAGGATTAAAAGATTGTGCTTTGGTAGGGTCAGAGAATATTCTTTTCATCTAACTTTATGGTCTACTTTGTATCAATTCTCATTAAGGAATATGTGGAATATGAATTTGCAGTGTATTTTTCAAGGAAAGTTTTTAATGCTTATAAAGTCTTATGCTTAATTCTAATGATTTTTTTTTTTCTCCTAATAAAACCAAAGGCTGGAATATTCTGTCAGAATGAGCTGTCACCAACTGCAGTTTGTTATGTTTCTAGAAAATTTCCAAACTATGCCAAACTGTGAGGTCTGCCCAAGTAGACGCTTTGCATGAGGATCATCCAAACAGCAATTATAGATCAGAGTCCACTACAGTGCTTGCTAGGATGACAGAATAAAATTTTCATCAGTACAGGCCATACTTTGAGTGGAAAAAAAGGCCTTTTCAGAATGTTATTGATTCATTGAAAATTTTGAAACATCTTCAACTATTGAGTTGGTAATAGTGGGTTTTTTCCCTAATGTAATGGTTTGCTTTCATGTGAAGCTTAATACAATCAGACTTTTCCAAAGGTATGTTCACATACATGGGCCAAACTACAACAAACAGAAGCTGCAGTGAAGACCTGCTAGATAAGGACTGCATTATTGTGCTTTGAAAATTTATAGTCCACTCAGTTACCTGACAAAAAGCAGGTTTAGACTATACTCAACAGAATTAGGAAGGAAAGTGGTTTCTCTAGAAGCTCAGCAACAAAGGCAGTCAAATGACTTTCCAGGAAATGATGCAGATAGAAAACCATCTGTTCTACTTACAGTGTATTTCACAGGTGGGGAGTGTTTGTTCTATAAATGTATATTTTAAAGTATTGAAGCACGGACTTTAACCTATACTTCCCCTGCTCCTTAGCCTTTGTGAAATATAAAAAATTATGCAAACTGAAATTTATAAGATATCCGTGTAAATTCTTTAAAACGTGAAACATAGTTAAGTAACGTCTTCTCATGATATGTTCAACTAAAAGTAGTTTGGATAGGTATAGGAAATTTATATTTTCCTGAAATCCTCTTGGCTAGAGTTTGTGTGTTCTTGGAATTAAACAGCATTTCCTGCCTCTCTGCCTTCCTTTTCAGTACTTACAAATGGCAGTATAAATAAGTCTTAAACTGGCTACAAACAGTATGGCCATAGCTGCGTGAGGGAATTGTAATGCCAGATTCCTGATCTTACTAAGCTTCTGGCCAAGGGCTATAGGTAGGTCTAAATGGAGGGAGGCAAACAGCTGTGCCACCTGCTCTGCTTTGCTCTGAGTTGGCCAGATAAAGTCTGGATGTGCAGCCTTATAACTGTGTTAGGGCAGTCACAGACTTGAACGAAACAAAATCCCCTATCTCCATCTTCAGTTTGCTGGGCTGCACTCAGGGCCAGGGCTGAGCTGTATGAAGTTGGTTTTGTAGCTGAAGGGGATGGAGCTGCCCAGCTGTGTAAGGTGCATTTGGAGCTCAGACAGTCATTAGAAAATATGTCTGATTGTGTAGGCATTTCCCTCGGGAAAATGTCTACCTTGGGATTCCTATTTGAATTTTCTAAAATATTTTTGCTGTCTCCTGTTAATTCTTTGTATCATAGTAGAGCTTAGAGACCATAAATAAGACTAGATTCTTCAAGCTATGCTTTGCAATTGAAGTGAGTGACTTACAGGGTGGACATAGGGGAACAGGTGCAGAGATAAAAAAAACCTTTCCTGAGATAACTTAATAAGCAAGAGGAAAACACAAAGGGTTTGACCCCCAGTTTGATGCTATTCCAGGATCTCCTGGTCTTCCATCAGAAGAATTTAAAGCCTTATACAATCACGGATGCATTCTGACTGCATGTAGGAAGACAGGCAGCATGCCCTTCTCTATGCTGAAGCCATTGGAACTACCCTGGTGTCCAGAAGATATGTGCTGTAATAATTTTCAAAGTGACATTTTTGTATATCAGACAATAGCAAGTTTTCTCTCTACTATCTTAGCACCAACAGAATAACTCAAGCTATAGAATATGACTAGATTGTCTTCACTGTTTGAATCCAAAATTTTGCATCTGTATTTTAAGAAAACTTTCTTTTTCTGAGCATTGCAGCATTCACTGCTAAATCCATGTATTCTTAAGCAAAGCCAGCCAACACACATATGCATATTGTATTGGGGCGGAATGAGCAACAGCACTGTGGCATTATAGTGTGCATATGTTGTTAGTACTGACTAAAATCAGACTTGCCAAACTTTGATGAAAGTAAAATTGGTTTTCAAGGTTAAAAAATACTTCCCGTTTATTGAGGTTAATTTTTCAGTTGAACTGTTTCAGTCATAGATGAAGATGACCTGGAGCACTAAGTGGGCAGAAAGAGCAATCCCTTGATGGGGAACCTAGAATTAAAGAATTACATCTGATTCAATGAAGAGCATTTGTAATATTAGAATATTACAAATATGCCCAGGAAATGGTTGAAGTTTATGGTTTCCATCACTCATAATTTAAGACAGGAAAGCGTGCTAAATGCATGGGTAAGAACTTACTGTTTCTCTTGTTTCTGCTTCTGCATTTTAATGAGTGTAGCCATCTTATGGGCTGTGGATCTAAAGATTCTAGAAAAACTTTAGTTTCTAAAAAAGTGACTTGTTTGACTCAATTTTTTGTGTCTGCCTGTTGAGTTGTCTTTTCTCTTGGACTGGGAAAAAAATACTGGTTGGTTACTGCCTGGCTTGTTTCAGGACCCTAAAAGCTGAAATCTTACTACCCTGTGTTCCCCTAGTACCGTTGATGTGCTCTCCAAAGCCTTGGAGCAGATAAAAATTTTTTACTGTTTCCAGTAAAAAATTACATTTTGAGGAAACTTCTGGTGGAGCTAGGAAACATTATGATAGGAGAATCTTGATTTTTGTATATAGTTAATTCACAGTTTATCACTGGCAGCCATTCATATTTGCATTTGCAAAGGTCCATTAGGCTTAACAGATTTATTTGGATTTTTTAAAGTATATAATTTTTAATGTGTAAATGTATCCTAATAACCATGTTCTTCTCTGTCATATCCATTGGGGTTTATTTTACGTTTTTAACAAGTTCATAATAAGCAGCTAATTCTCCCTGAAGTAAAAAAAAAAACCAAACCAAAAAGAAAGTTGAATCAAAAGCTTATTTTGTGTAATATTATTCCTTATCTACTCTCTTTGCCCCTTGCTATTTTTTGTTTGCTATTCTTTATAGTAAAAGCTCTAACTTTACATGAAATACTTTATTTTTCTGGAATTACTCTGAGAATTTTGTTGGGCTATTTGGAATTGTATTTTAATCTAGTACAAGTCTATTCCAGTTACTAGATAGGTTTTCCAAATTTCTGACCATTCACATCCCATAATATTTCTATTATGTGTGCTTTCAAAGTGTAACCTTTTAGCTCATTTTATAAAAATAAAAGCATTATACAGAGTCCTAGGTTTTGTTATGAAAATAGTAAGCATTATTTGCAATTTTTACTTCAACAACTTACCTGTTAGGTAGTCATCTGATCACCCATTTTTATTTTAACTGAATTGATATCAAAGGATATATAAAGCAATTGAGAATGGCATGGATCATTTAACATATTTTAGTTTAACTGCATTTAGCATGTTATACATACTGGTACGGTGGGAACAATAAGCAACATCTGCAACATTTGTATGCAGTTAGGTAAGGAGATTGTGCTAATATCCAATTCCTTTCATTTTTATATATCAGTGCTGTGATTAAAGTACTATTTCTTTCATTAAAAAATTATGTTGATGAACCCTGCTTGAGAGTTAATGAAGTCCTCTATGGCAAACACAAGCTACAGTAGAAGGAAAGTTAAAGTGGAAGAATTTGCCTACTGAAGACAGTATTTATGAAAATATTCTTTTAAGGATATGTCATGTATGCATATTAGTAGGTACTAATCACCTACATATGCAGGCGCAGGTGCAATGAATATTTATTAAATCTTTCTCTTACCTGTTTTAGAAAAGTTGGAGTTATCTGTTTTACAGAAGTCTAGATTCCAGGCTGTGTTCTTTCTCTCCATTGATCTGGACCTCCTGAAATCACAGCTATATTTTGCGAGTACTGCTTATTACCCAAGGTGTCGGCAATATTCCATATGCAATGGCAGCTGTTCAGAGAGCAGCTATCAAACTGCAAGGGAAATATCTTTTATCATTAAGCCACTCCTCTCAGTAAGTCAGGATAATATGCTATTGCCATAGCAGCCTCCGCATGCTCTTTAGGGAAGGACAGACTTATGGGACATCTTCAGTCTAGCGAGGCCTGGGGCTGTCATGGTTTCCAGCAGTGAAAGTGTAGAAGAGTACAGGGGCTTGGGGCATGTATATGTGTGTTTGCAGTTTTCCTTTCTTCACCTTTCTTCACTCACAGAAACCTTGGTGCTACCCTACTGCTGGACTGGTCTGTGGACCTGTGTTGCTCTTGTCCCATTGTAGAGCTTCATTCAGCCCCCGTATACCTGCCTGTCACTTCTCCTGCCTCATGGTTCCCACATCATTCCAAAGTCTCAGCTTTTTCAAAGAACTCTCATCCTCCAGCTGCTTAATCCAGACCTCACATCCTACCTCTTCAGCCCACAGCCCTTGTCTGCTCCAGATCCTCCAGTCTTCCTCTCCCAAACCTGCGTCTCCATCTTCAGCAGCAAATACCAGTCCTGGAATCTTCCTGTCTGCCTGAATGAGGATTTTGAATTTTTTGCTATTTTCTCCCATTTATAGCTTCCACCTGTGTCCAGCCCTAACCAATGCTAAATGTAGACTTGGTAGTTTAACAACCAGCTGAGAGAAATTGCCTCCGTCCCAGACCATTTCACATCTCAGTCTGCTGTATCACTTCTCTAGATACTTCCTGTCCAGCTCCTCATACTTCTCCCTGTTTTCACATCTTCTAGCACCAGACTGCACTGCCTCCTAGTTAGGTGCTGTCTTTCACCTTGTTGCTTGAATTATCCCGTCTTCCTTTACCCCCTCTTGGCTTCTGCTGTGGCACTCTCAGCCTTGCAAAAGCAAATTCCCATCTCTTGTGCTAGTGAGGTTTTCAATACTCTAAACACTTCTCTAAAGGTAAGAGATGTCAGAGGAGAAAAGCTAGCCCAGGAAAAATATGTTTGTGGCAAAAATATAATAAAATTTCACCTCACACCAATGGCAAGAGTGAGCAGAGTTTCTTTTCACGTGGCAAGACACACCAGTATTCTTTGAAAAAAAGTATTCTTTGCAGAATAAAGTATGATACCATATAATATGAATAAAGTGATTAGGTCTAAGAAAAACGTACAGTACAAGATTCTACACAGACTCATAATTTGATTACCAAATTAAGTTAGGGAAGCAAATAATATTTGTCAGTGGACATACCTCAAATACTTGACACTGTCTTAGACATGAAAATCTGTCTTGGACATGAAAAAGGAAAATTATGTATGAATCAATAACCTTTTTTAGCATTTGAAATGCATTGTTATGGCCTGTGGTCTTTCTCATCATCTCTTTAAAATACTGCTATTTACAAGTTATTGTTGCTTTTTTTCCTCCCTTTGGATTGCAAGTAATTTGTAATTTTGTAGCAATAATACCTGTTCCTGCTGAACTACAGAAGGGTAGTTTGTCTGCATGATGCTAAGTATGTACTCCTCACACGCAGTGGAATAATTGGATATAGGAAGAAATGCAGTTTAGTAGTTTATTTTGGTTTTATAACGATGTAAATGTGTATTTACTCACTGACTAAAATACGCCTTCTCATCATTTTTGTACCATAGGTCAGTTGCTTCGTCTGAAAATGTTTCGAGAGGACCATGGGTCTTGGATGACAATGTTCTTCAGTACCATCCTCTTCCTCTTCATATTTTCTCACATTTATAACCTGTTCCTCATTATGGCAGGGAATATGAGGTAGGTTCCAGAGGTTTCTTTTGTCTCTTTTGCTCTAGGATATACTTTACTGTAAACTTTTTCATTCCTCTGCTTTCTGAACGTAGGCAGAGTAGTAATTTAATTGGTTAATTAGCCAAGAGGATTAAAGTATTAGTTATAAAAAAATTGAGTCCTAGACTAATAATTGGCAACTGTTAAATCGTAGTACTAATGAATATTATATCTTTTTTTTTTTTTTTTTTTAATTTACAGTTGCAGCTAAACAAATTTGTTTTGAAGTTAGGGCTGAGTGGTTTACAAGATTAAGCATTACCATTGTGCCTGGGGAGGAAGTTACAGTTAAAAGTAATTGAAACATTTAAATTTGAGGAAGCTCATGGATATTAAATGGGTATATAGTTCTCTTTTGGTTATATAGGTTTGGTACGATAATATTTGCTGATACAATTTGTTCAGAATATTCCTAATTTTTTTTCCCATAAGGTGCTCTGACAGAGCAAAATTGCGTCTGGCTGAGGGATGAACAGCCACCTATTATACATGGATTTATTTTAAATGGACCTCTTTATATTAGTTTTCTGTATTAAAACCTGCTTTCTCCTATTATCTCAAAATTAACACCACTTTCATGTGTTGATTTTCCTGAGAAAACCTATATTATTAGTCATCTAATATATAGAAATTGAGTTAATTGGACAAAAAAACCCACAGCAATGTTGTTTATGAAAGGCAAGATAGCATCTAAAGACTTCCCAGCAAGGAAAAAGAGATCCAAAGTGTTCATGAGTTGAAGAACAATGCAAGTAATTGAATTCCTTGTTCCTAGCAGAAAATCAGAGCCATACCAACAGACTGATGATGAGTTATTTAATGGGCTGTGGTGTGTTACAGATCTTAAGCATGTCAACAAAAATGTGCAGTGTTCAAAGTCCTGTAAACAGTGTGACATAAAGCAAAAGGTGAGTAGGAGGCAGACTGCCTGTCACTGAATGAGCATAAGCACAGACCAGCTGGGATAATGATGAGATTGTGACATGAACACTAAGTGTATTGGTTTGAGGCAGGCAGGTAAAGCAGCAGACTCATCGACTGGTCTATGAAACGATCTCGGTAATGACGCAGTAAACATGAATGGGTGCTCAATAACAGCTGGTGCTGATTGGGCTGAGGAGATGGGGGAGCACTGCAGCTTTCTGCCTCCCCTGTTTACGTAGTCATACTGTTATTTGTATTATGTTAAAATTTATATTTGGTCTTTCTAATGTTCCATAAATTAAAACCAGCTAGCTGTTAGACAAAGCATTAAGAATCTTGAAAGCTTGACTCATGTCTGGAAATCAGATTTCATTTGTCTGCCCACATTCCTGCTTCCTGTATGTGTTACAAGCTTCCATTAGCTGCACTGAAGAGATTGTGTGGCCATCAGCATTCACATCCATGGAAATAGTCACAGCCTGGTGCTAAAATGTCTGTGTCAGACAATGTGTCCTTTTACTTTCTGTGGGGTGAAGCCTCTCCTTTCCTGGAGCTTTTGCTCCAGCTTTGGATTTGTTGTGATTCTTTTGGGAGGTTCACCATAATGTGCTCATGGAATTGCATGGCTTTTTTCAAGGTGGGCTGAGGACTCATTACAGACATTCTGGCTCTCCATTCCAGCAAGAAAGCATATGGAACAAACAGTTTCAGTCTCAAACAACAGAACTTAAATCATCAGTAAAACAGAGTTCTTGGATCAGTCCTCTCAAAGCTGGGATAGAACAATGTGTAGCACTTTTGAAAAGAGGGTTTGTGCAACAAACATCATCAAAGCCAAGTGCTCCATGTTGCCTTAATGAACTGTTTCAAGGAGTGTATTATTTTTTTCCTGAGTAAATGTAATCCTTATGAAAGCTATTTGCTTCATGGTTTGTACTTCTGTGCAAAAGAACAGCTCTGTCTATATCTTTTACCACAGTGCCTTGCTGAAATGATTGTCACCAGAGAGACTGGTTTCCAGGATGAAGGTCAGAGTTTGCCTGCATGAAGGTTATGGTGTATGTGGAGAGAAACTGACCTTTGAGCCTGTGGGCTCCTAGGAAACGCAGGCATCCCAGATTACACATCGTTCAATACAAGGGCTATGAAAGCCTTCCTGTCTACAAGGCTAAGTGAAAAACATTCTTTTTTTCTGCTTTTTTCTTTGTTTTCTCCTTGCATTGTCTCTGGATCACCTTTCCCTGGATGCTGGCACCAGAGGGATTCTGAAAAGTTTCTTTATGTCAGATGTTTGGTCTCATCAATGAAAATCCCTTTCTGGCACACAAGTAGGAAAGTCATACATCCTGCATTATGCCAGCATGGATGATTACAGCAAAAGCCCTTTTGAGGGCTAGAGAAACCTGTGATTGAAAGCTCTGTCATATAACCATATCTAAAAAAGGTACATTTTACAGTTGCCAAAATTTGGGGTTATTTTTAAAGTATTTTTTAAAGACACTTCACATGTGTCTTAGTGCAGCAAACCTAAAAAAGTGTGAATATATCCCTTAACAAAATGTAGCAATAGGTTCTTGAATTTGCAGGGAAGAGCAGAAGCTGAATATTGTGTTCAGTTCTGGGCCTTTCACTACAAGAAAGACATTGAGGTGCTGGAGCATGGCCAGAGAGGGGCAATGAGGCTGGTGAAGGGAGTCATAAGAGAAGGGGCTCAGGGTGCTGGGGTTTGTATAGCCTGGAGTAAAGGAGACCCTCTCACCATCTACAATGACCTGAAAGGAAGCTGTAGTGAGGTGGGGTCCATCTCTTCTCCCAGGCATCTGCTGACAGGATGAGAGGGAATGGCCTCAAATTGTGCCACGGTGGTGTGTATTGGATAGTAAGAAAAAGAAAAAAAAAAATCTTCACAGAAGTATTGGAGAAGTATACTTCAGAAGTATACTTCACAGGTCGTTGAGTATTGGAACAGACTGTCCAGGGAAGGGGTGGGATCAGTCTCTGGAAGTGTTCAAAAGACGTGTGGCTCTTGGGGCTATGGTTTAGTGGTAAATACACTGGTTCTCAGTTAACAGTTGGATTTGATGACCATGGAGGTCTTTTCCAGTGTTAACGATTCTATAATTATATGAACAAATTGCTGGTGTTTGAATTACCTTATACACCTGTCTTCTGGGTGAAAACATGACTATTTGAAGTAAAAATTTTGTGACAGATTGGAATGTGTCTTTTTAAATTTAAAGTCACTTTTTTTTTTTTTTCAGTGATGTTTTCTTTCTGGTACTATAGATTGTAGGGAACTGATCCACTATATATAAGGTCATTGTTCTTGTAGCTGGAACTGAATATCTGGTGACTATATCTGTTATCAAAATACCATTGAATACTTTTTTGAAAAGTGAGGGACTTGGGTGTTCATTTATTATCTTAGGTTATTTAGATTCTTGAAATTAAGCAGTGATTTTGAGCTGTGTAACAGATAAGCAACATGGCTTATTTATTAAAGGCTGTATTTGAGACATAAATGAAAGGAGGAAACTTTTTGTTTTTCTGTATCAAAAAGTGTCTTGCGGCAAGGCCACGTGGTGGCAGCAAAGGGCACAGTTTAAGCTAAATCCCCTGACAGTATACGGGGATCCTCACTATCACACTTTTTTCCCTGGGTTTTTCTGTGCCACAAGCAAATTCAGAGCCCTTTATTAATTGTTTCTTTCTTTAAAGAAATTTCAGGAATGGAACTGTCCAGGGACTGTCACATATTTTTGTCATTTGTATGTGACTTTTGTACCCTTGACATACTGAGGTATTCCAAGTCTGTACCTACTCACGTTGAAGCTTTCCTGCCTGTGTTGCTTTAAGTAGAGGATACATCGCCAAAAGGAAATCCATTTTCTCCTTTGGGAGCCTGCATCAGTAAATAATGCTTTGATGTTGAACATTACAGAGCAGTGATGTACTTTTCATATGGCATCCAGAAATCAAAGTTGTGACTGCTTATTTCACAAATGTCAGCTGTCTTATCTTAGATGAAGAAATTTTCAATTGTCCGAAGGATGTTCAGGTGCAACTTTATTCAGCACTGTAAAGTGTCATTGAAGTAACAGACACAAACCCATTTTCTCTTTAGCTGCAAATTGTCACATCACTGTAGCAATAATACAAATTGTTGGGATTGTCTTCTTTGAGTGTTGCATGTATCAGGAGAGGGTTTGGTGTGAATTTATTACCTGTGCTGTCAAAAGGGTTTGGTTATTCTTATTAAGCACTAGGAGAGGGTGTAGTTTTCCCTTACTGCTCATTTCTTTTGCAGAAAAAGTGTGAAATTTGAATACGTTTTACATTACTTGCAGAAATTCCTTAGGAATAAAAATTAAATTTTTATTTAAACTTTAATTAATTTTAGTTAGAGTGATTTAGTGGATTTGGACCCATTTACTATCTGCAGCTGACAAATGCCTGTATGGAGGGCTTGCATTTTGTTTGACAAGCTGAAAGAAGGAAACAGCTATTTATATATTTAAAAGCCACAATAATAGCTTTCTATTAAATACTTTACCCTTATCCAAATTAGTTACTGCTCTTTTTCTTTTTTCCCCAAGATACAGATTATTGTGTCCCTGCAAATGTGTATTTGCTCAAAGCTTTAAAGCTACATGTTGTTCAGGATTCTGTGCTTTAGTTTGTTTGATTGCTTGTTAGAGTCAAGGATTAGTCATCATTTGCATAATTTTAAAACAAGATTTAGGGACAACAAAGATTTGGTTTGTTTTCCTAACCATGGTTACTATTCTACAGAACTGTGATGCCCACAGTGGGTCTGTATTGGGCCTCCAGTGTACTTTCATAGCTGTGTCTACCTGGCCATATGTTTTGTGGGCTTTATTTTGACTAATCCTCTGTGTATATTTGGTGTAGCTCTGTATTTTTACTGTAGTCATGCTTAATATTTGGCAAAGATTATAGTGTTATACTGTGAGCTTCAGAAAGTTCAAGCTTTTGTGAACTGCTGGAAGGAAAGGTTCCAAATCTGTATGGCCTCTATGCTGTTCTCAGACACTAATCCTTTGGGGCCATGATTTTTTCTCAAAATGTGTGTGGAAAACAGGAACTCCCTTAGAATGCTTATAGCTTCTGAACAGCATAAACTGTGACAGGTTTACATTATGTAAAAGTATATAGAGGCAGAAAGTTTATTATTTATTATTGTATTATGGTTTTACAAATTATGGGTGCAAAATATTGCTCTAAGAATGCAGTCTGTAAGAGGTTTACTAGTTAGCCTTTTTATTGCAGGTTGTCCTCCCAGCTGGGATCCTAAGGCAGAGGTGTCTAGTGAGATCACAGCAGAAATAGAAACTGTATTTTCCAAGTCACTGTGATTGGAAAGTGTCTTTAGCCAGGATTAGTACTTGAAAATCGAAGTAATTGAAAATTCCAAGCTAGTTCATGGTGTTTCAACCTTTATAGCTGAACTTACTCCTACCTGGTCAAAAAGTACCTCTCCATGTGCTAAATCTGCCATATTGCTTCTGTCTTTTGTGAAGTAGACTTCATCAAACATTTCCTTCTTCTAAGCCTGGAAATGGCAAAGAATAGAAAATGCTTAATTTAGGTGTAACTACAAGATAATGATTCTGAAAGCCCAAACCTTTTAATGACCTAGAAACTGGTTCCCCAAACCATACTCTCTACAGAGAAAGGGCAAAGGATGTCTTGCACATCACAAAACAGTTGGCATAGAACCATCATAGATCCCAGGAAGGATGGTATCCCAGGACACCAAGAGCTCTCTTATCCATAGAGCTAGCCCAGGACTACCTGCTGGTTGTTGGTATCAAAGGCTGCCAAAACTCCTGTGGCATAGTTGCCTCTCTCATAATACAGGTCAGTCAGGGTGAGAGCAATGTTAATCACTTGGATAGGATGACTGAAATTAATAGAAATTTGTGGAGAACACCAAACAATGAGAAAAAAAAATCAAAGCCATATTATGTTCCTGTAAACTCTTTTAGATAGCTTACAGGCCAAACCACAGAATTTCAAGTGACACATACCAGTTTTGGAAGAAGTTCTTTGTCAAGATACAGGCAGAAGACACAGCTTGGGAATAAAGTACTTGTCATGTGGGCTGACTGAATTAGTCCAGGTACTTGTGTTTAGGTAAGAATTATGGTCATAGCACTGTTGTAAACTCCCCTTCCTCTAAGAGCTTTCTTCCTATTGCCCAAAATCAATGACTCTGGTTCCAAGAAGGTTGTCACTGATATGAGATGCCAGAGGGAAGAACTGCAAGTGCTGGGCACAGCCAGACCTGTTAGCTATGAGCATCGAGTACAGAGGGTGCTGGAGGCTGTGATGGGACAAGCATGGGAGAGACAAAGGCATGTCCAGCACCAGAGGGGTCTTGCTCAGACCCCAGACAGAGGGACAGGCAGTCCTGTGGCTGTGTCCTAGCTGTCCTGTGGTGTTGCCATGGTGAGACTGATGTGACTGGGGGACTGTCTTAGGGCTTTATAGACTGATTCCCTTTTCCCCCTTTCAAATAAATATCCTTTCCAGTGCTAGGGAAACTGATAACAGCACAATGTTGTTAAACCTTATGCAAAAGTTAATTGATGGCACTATTGTGAATTTTCTAATTTCATACCCCTCTGTATTGAATTGACATGTAGACATTGAGAGTGTTTTCCCTTAACCACACTAACCTTGTTGCTGTGGCATTGTCCAGTAGGATTATGTGAAAATGCTCCACTCCAGCAGCTCTCTTGCCATGTCAGGAACTATAGCATTGCTGCTGTGTTTGTTTCTCATTTTCTTTGCCCATGACACACACAAGTTGGGTCCCCTGAAGACTGAAAAATACTTTTCTCTAGCCCAATTTATTGAGTTCCAAAGAGAAAAGCAATTGGGGAACAAGGTAGTGAGTTGCCCTGTATTTTTAGCTCATGAGGTGGTGAGGCCATATGTGGGTAATATCTCTGTGCAGAAGGTCCAGAGACACCTCCTGAGGCCTGTTGGGATATAGTCCTTTTGGAATGGTGCAAGGAAAGCATAGTTTCTTCTTGTATAGGATATCATGTCCTTACGTCATCTCACCTTGAACTAGAAAATCTGTAAAGCTGCAATCTGCACTTCTAAGAGTGCAGATTTTTTTTCCTTTGCCAGGGAAACCTAAAATTGAGGTTTATCTTCTGAGAGAACATACTGCCAATTTCCATTAGCTGAGGAGCTGGTCCATTATTGGATTGTTTACTTTTAGCTTACAGGAGGACATTGAGATAAACACTGTTTTAAAAATAGAAATTTAATAATAAAAACTTCCATAAAAATAATTTTTTAAGAAGAAAAAGCTTTTTATCCTTCTTAGTTTTGGCTGAAAACCCTGAAGATGCCAAGCACCTGGAATAGGAAATTCTGTAGCCCAGCTGCCACCCTAGTGAGACATTTGCTTGGGTACTGCTGCTGTATTTTCCTTTTTGTCACCAGAGCAGGACTGGGGAGAAGAGCCCACCTGTCCCCAGCATGCCTGCCAGCAGCGAGGTGGGTGGCAGCAGCAGATGGGGAGACAGCCTGGTTCCCAGCCCTGTTAGGCTGATGGAGGGGAGGCTGCACTTGTGATGGAGGCTGATGAACATGAAAGCCATGGCAGGGAAGAGAAATAATTGGAAAGTGCAGGAAGAAATTTTTGGTCTCCCCTGGCAGCAGTGGCAGCAGCTGATGCCATTCAGGCACATTTGGCCCATGTGGTGCTTTCAGCTCCCACAGGTAACACAGGATGATGGGCTCTGCCCTTATGACAGTCCTGGTACATCATGCCTTGTGTTTGGAGGTGACTGCTTGTGTGAATTAAATTGAGCATTTGAGGTAATTCTTGCCAGATTATGGCCCTAATGCCATAATGTCATAAGTTAACCTGCTCTTGCTAGAGAAGGCAATTTGAAGTATATGTTTTCTTCACTGTTTAGTAGTACAAGGGATAATGGAAGAAAATAGAAAACCAGGTTTGCTTTCTGAGAAAATATGACTTGAGCTTATTTAAAACATTTAAGATTGCTGTTCCTCCCAAAAGTACATGCATTTGTATAACACATTTTATTGTCAGCTTGAAAAATTACTGCACAGACATTTTTGTAGAAATGTCTGAGTTTAGCAAGTGATAATGCATGTCTGCCTATTGCTTTATCTGATGGTAAAACCATCAATCACCCTAAAAACACAACTGTAACAAAAATAAGTGGTCAATTTAAAAAATATTTACCTGCTCTTTTCAGCAATTGCCTGTTTTCTAGGTCTTCTTAAAGAGAATCTCTAAGTGTGATGTAAATAAAACAGTGTTTTAGTGATTAACCTGCATTGTTAATGCAGTTTTTTTAAGACAGGATATCACTTGTAGGTAACACCTCTTCATTAATATGTTCATACCTCTACAAATCAGCACACTAAGAAATGTGCTTGTACATAAGAAGCTATAAAAGTTTGATGCCAATTAAAAGTGGACTACCTTTTTCCAAACTAGAAAATATGGGGTTTTTTATGAAAGTCTTCTGGGTTTTTTTTCATCCAGTCTTATGAATTCTAACATTTTGTCTGTAAAAGGGAAGCTACAAACAGTTTTTGAGTTTCTAGAAAACCCTCACGTATATTCCAGTGAGAAAATAAAAGGTTAAACATGCCCAAGTGTTTTAATCTCTATGAATGACATGGACAAAATTAGATAGTAAAGGGCACAAATTAAGGTGATAGAGCAATACTGCATTTCATTCCTGCTACTTGCATTATTTTATCTGATACTTACCTAAGTTGATCTAAAATGAAACTAGCGGTATTTTCACTATGGAATTGTAATTGAATCCTTAGTCTTCTCTTAGCAATACTCAGACTATGGAGAAACCTTCATACTAGGCCCCCAACAGGAAAAAAGACAGTAAATTTGTGGAGGGAGAAGAAATTTTCAAGATTTGATAAAGAAGTTATAATCTACAAAGGTACTCAAGACCTTAAAGGTTTTCTTGCTTTATTTATTTTTTCCAGTTGATTACTCAGATTGATGTTTTTTTCTCTCTGTGAGTCTTTCTGCCAAATCTTGAGTTCTTTATTCAGAATATGCACTAGATGATCCAGGATTTTTTTTTGATTGCTAGTAGCTGCAGCCCTCCACTTTCTTTTGTATGTTAACAAGAAAATGTCTTAGAATGTCTTCAGTGTTTTTCACAGCATTATACAGTTTAAGCATTTCCCTACTACACTTATCTATAGGTTTTGAAGTAAATGTTTTTATTTGCTGGGCAGTTACAGTGTACAAAATTTTGAGGCAGGAAGGCAGGAATTACTCCCTTTTTTTTTTTTTTTTTTTTTTTTTTTTTTTTTTTGTGCCAGAACTTCTTATTCTGTAGTTTCAGTTTCAGCACCCAGAGGAACTTCACATTTAAATAAATAGCCAAAGCACCAGTTACAGCAAATTGAAGCAGATATTTTCAATAAAACATTGAATACTTGCTGTAAAAAAGTTAACAAGCAGTCTAAAATTCAAGAATTCAAAAATCAGTTTGAATAATGTACAGATAACTACTTATGGTGGTACCAGATGGCAGAAAAAAAATTGCTAAATTAAAGAAAAGAGCTTTTTTATAATTGATATGCCAAAAGCTTTCTCCATGTTATCATTCTTCAATTAAATTTAGTGTTAAAGCTTTAAAGTTAGGGTGAAAGTTTCAGTATTTTTAGACATCCATTCTTGTCCATTCTGTAGTAATATTCAGTGAAAGAAGGAATGGACAGTATATTTTAGTATGTAAGTGTTTGTTTGTGAATTGGGACATATATGTATATGTATATGTATATGTATATGTATATGTATATGTATATACATATATATATATGTAGATTCAGAGGAATGGTGATGTATTGCTGTTTCTGGAAAAAAAAAATAAAAGATACTCTTTTAATTCTATAAAAGAATTCTTCTATTCTTATAAAAGATACTCTTTTAATTCTAAAAGCATATAGCTTTCCTTAAATGCATTACTGTCTGTAGTTATTTAAAGAATTTTTCTCCTTTTTTAAAGTATGTAAAACTTTTAATGCAATTCACCATTTTAGGAACGAAGGAACTTAAAAATAGCTGAGTGTAAGAATTCTGAATTTACATGCTGAAGTGTTACTCATATAGGCATACTAAAAAGTTAATGTAACTTAGGATACAAACATTTTCCTATCCAAAATTCTCCATGCAAAGATTCCTTACAGAAAATCTCTAAGTACAGAAATGTTTTGCCACTTACCAATGCTCACCTAGGAAAGCACAGGATAGGAATTTATTCTTAGAGACATTTTTACTGTGAGAGAATCAGCATGACTGTGATGGAGAGCATTGCTGGTTGTAAAAAATATAATGAAACATTGAAAATGACACAGTTAGAACCTATCTAAATGGAATCAACCTGTAAAATGAATTGTGATAAAATGACTTTCAGTGACACATGCTCTGAAAAGAAGAGTCAAGATGCACAATAGGTTCTGCTTCTTTCAGGTGACCCATTGTAATACCTCAAGTCTATCTAACACACAATGGTAACTGAGAACGTAAATTGGTGCTAGGTAACAGCAGCATTTGACATGTACAATTAGTCCTACAGAGATGAATAAATGAGAATGGACTCAAAAGAACCTTTTTCCAGCCTCAAAATGCTTGTGAGGCTAAGAAAGGGAATATTCCTTTAGAACTCTGCAGTAGCAGGAGGATGATGCCTTGCTCTGTATGAAGTACAGTGAGGGAACTTGCAGAGGGCTTTTGTTTTTGTTCCAGAGGAGTGAAGGCTGGTCCTGTGTGCACTTCCTGGGCCTCCCTGGGTGACAAGTCCACCCTGCAGCAGAGGCAGAAACCTGCAGCTGTGACTGTGACACCGGCTGTGAGTGACCTGTTTGTGCTGTGCTTGCTGGGCTTGGTACTGAGGCTTGCAAGACTGGTTTGGGACTAAACAAAAACAACAACAACAACAAATAAACTGCAGATTAGAGACTTCAGAAACATATCATAAAAGCCTGAAATTTTTTAGGGCTGAAAATACTCTTCTTAACCTCTGGTCATAAGTAGCATCATGTAGTGCTTGGCATCATAAAGATATTTTCTAGTCTTTTTCAGAATAGTTTTCTCACAACATTTACCTATTAGAAGCATACCCTGCTGAAATGATTTCCATATATGCATTCAAAAAAGGGGAATGGAATTAGGATAGGATAAATGTAGAAAAAACTCCCCTGCCAGTACAGGGACATCAGAATTCTATACACTGGAGCATAACACCATCACAAGCCATCCACCTATGATCAGTTCTTATGACTCAGAAACACTGATCTTTTTAGATATTTCAGTTTTGGACTTTTTCAAGTAAGAGCTGTCTACCTTCTCAAGGAACTGTAGAGTAAATACTCAGTTCTCATAGTGGTAGGGTTGAGGAAAACCTAGTTTTTAATCTATTGCTGAAAGCATCCTGTGTCCAGGAGACAGGGCTTACCCCAGGGTATTTCCACACAGTGGATGTTAAGATCCAGGTTTTCATGGTTTTGTTTTGCCTTATGTTGCAGCTCCATAAATGCAACATAAGGATTAAATAAGCAGAGTGCACACAGTATCAGAGATATGTCTTGAATTTTGTAGCTCTGAACAGTGCAAATAATTGAATGTTCTTATCTAGTATTACTAGTTCCAGCTGTTTTTAATTTAAAATGTGAACAGAGTGAAAATGGCTATTAAAAAAATTGTTTACCACAAAGTTATTCTCAGGATTTATACATTAAAATTACAGAATGCTGGGGTAGAGAATTTGAAATGCTTTTAGGACTTCTGTGATTCTTAACCTAAGGTTTCCAATTTCACCCCTTCTTACCTTTCCTGGAAAAAGAAAGCTAAAGAAGGAACTTTGCTGTGTCAGACTTCAGGACTGCAGAGGGACTGGGAGCACACTGCTGAAGATGATTCATTGCAAAATAGTTTAAATAGATACTTATTTTGTGAAGGTCTGAAATTTCCTGGTGTTTTTTTGAAACAAAAGTGACTGTGGTTAAAAAATTCTTGTATGTAAGTCATCTTGTTCATTAAAGGTTAAGAAAGAAGCTGAATGCGTCTTGTTACAGAGAATAAAGTTATGAAGGAGTATTTAAGGCACTGAATATATCAGATTTTAGTTGAATCAAGTTTTAGTATGATTTAAGAGGTCTGAAGTGAGCAAAGTGTAGTCTCAAGAGAAGGAAGAAGGAAGAGAATATCAGGTGTCCATCAGAGAGTGTTTCTGGAACACACAGCCTTTGAAAAGTGAACCAGTTCCCTAAACCAGCTGGATTAGAAAAATACATGAGCAACTGCTTCTTATCTGTTTGTAGCTGACTGGTGTCATCTGAGAAGGGAGCCTGGCCTTCATTCTTTTCTCTACCAGCCCACCTTTCCAGGTGTGCCTAAATGTGCAGCTCTTTATTGGTGCTTCGAATTCAAAACAAACACTATGGATTGCACACAGAAGTAAAAAGCAGCGAAAAGTAGAAACCCCTTCTTTCTGTTGAGGTTTTTTGGGTCCCAATGAGAATTTTGAATCAGTTTCTATTTTCTTCAGACTGGTTTCCTGATCTATACTTTTCAAGCTGGGAAATTCAATAAGAAAAATACATATTTTTCATTGGATGTTAGAGAAATGCTTGTTTGGGAGTGGGGTGGGTGGGTCAGCATGATAAGGAAAACTGGGTAGATGGAGCACAGTTGGCAATACCTATACCTCTCTAACTGATGGTACCTATGGAGATTTTTTTGCTTCATGAAAACTACACTGAAATTGTAAAGTAAGAATTAAGACAGCTAGAGGGCACTGTGGCTAAACATTTGTAATCTGCTGTTTAACAAGACCCGATTTATTTGCCCTGCATAAACTGTAAATTGAAATTAACAATAGCTTTAAAGTTACTCCTCGTGTCTTTTGTCATATGTAGAATGCGTCAAAATTACTGTTAAAATGCTGCTCCCGTCTTTCATGAGCTTTTGAATGAAGACACAAAAATATACAGAACTGAATATTACTGAAGTCCCACAAAAGAATATATTGACTATAAACTATATGGTTATTTACAGTACCATCTGCACATTTTCACATGCTGAAATCTTCTATCCATTACTCTCATTTGTCTAATTGATAAATAATTTTTAAGGAAGTTGGTATCCATATTTTATGCTAAATCTTTATGTATGTGAATCAGTGACGATGAGATATTGCTATATATGTCAAAGGTTGCTTCCCTGAGGAGGAATTCAGTGCAGTACATAAAATACTGCTTTTTGAGTTTGTTTGGTCATTAGTCTGAGTGTTTGGGAAACTAAGTAAAACAGTAATAATTTTCTGTAACCTGCTCAGTTCCCTCACACAGAACTAGCAATATTTCAGCTGTGAGATGTATCTCTAGGAAATCTTAACAAAGAAAGGTTCCAGACTTTGACTTACTGAGAATGGCAACTTCTGAACACACAAGGCTGGATTTAAAGTCAGATTCTGTTGTATTGATTTCTTTGAGGAATGCCTTAGCTCTCCTGTGACCTCATTTAAACCAGTAGAACAACCTACTGTGAATTGGTTCTCATGCGAGTAAAGTACATCAAGCCTGTCCATAGCTAAACTGCTATGAATTAGTCATTTAGGTGCCAGATAATCCACTCTAAATCACAAGGTAATCTCTGCTGCATAAGTGATACATGCACAGCTAATGGAGAAAATACGTAATCGTTACAAAATATGTTCTTAAATTTATACAGAAAAGTGTATTGAGACGTGTAAGGCTGTGATGAAATTTATAATTAGTGATTCAGAGCACTAGCTTCTGCTTTCTGGATCAAAATGTTGAAAATCAAAGGATGTATAACATTATTTTTCACAGTTCCAGAGTTCTTGGCTTAATACTTCATCAGGATGCAAAATGGCTATGTATAAGGTTCATTAATGCAAAGTTTACATCTGATATGTCTGAATGTTTTTATCTACATAAATCACGTACCAGTTAACTGCTGTTATTTAATTGCACCATCCATTTGATGGAATAATTTATTAATCCCACCTAATTGGGTGTGTGCTGGTAACTATTATCAGTTGTGCAGTTCATCTGGGATTAGTTTCTTGCTGGGTGTTGCAGCTGCACCATGACTCAACTCCTCTCTTTTGTCTCTGTTTTATTCAGGGAGAGGACAGTATAGGTAACAGCTGAGCCAGTTATTGGTCTTGGGTTTCTTGGTGACTTGAATGCATGCTCAAGGCAAAGATAAAGTGATTTCTGTCCTAAGGGAGTAAGTTTTTTCCTTTTCAGGCTGCTTATGGTTGAGCCTTTTCCTGATTTTTGGACTGGTTTTTTCCAGCGTCATTGAAAAATGTGTATCTGCACCTTTGCAGCAGCACTAAGATATCCTGTAGAATATCTGAATTTCCAGTAGGCTTGCAAACATTAAATATTGGTATTGAATTTCTGTCACCCTACCAATAGTTATTCTACTTCTCTGACTAGTGCAGAAAGTATACTATAAAAATGTTACTTGGAACCCACTGTGCTGACTTAAACAAATGGTTGCACTATGTGTATTAAATTAATGATTTGTAAGATTTTATGCCATCTTAACCTTCAGTAGTTTTAATTGAAGCTGATTCTTTGTCAGTTTGGTTGTTCTTTACTTTCAATGAGAAAATTTTATAATAAACCATGAAAAAGAAATGAACGTTTATTGAGGTAGGTATGAAAAAATCAGATTGACCTGCTCAAATCCTTAGATTACAGGGAAGCTATCCTGATAACTGATGAGAGGATAATTGATTCTTCTCATTAAAATCCAGATTCTTAAGGTAAAAGTAAACTCTCTTTATTAATGCTTTGTCAATTCTATGCTGTGTTTGAGGCAATTTAACATACAATGGATTGATTTTCTGTCTTGTACCTTCCTCTGTCCAACAGGAAGCTTGTTTGAATCCCCTCTGTCTTGGTATGAAGATCAAAACAAGAGTAACTCAGGGATTCAGTACAGTGCATGTTTTGAATAAACGTCCTCCTAGCAGTTAATTCTGCAAAACATGTATTTCATAAGTGTAATTTTGTATAATCCCAGAACTCTACAAAGAATTGCTTTTCCTTTATTATTTAGGAAAATGAATGTGAACCAGGAGAGTTATTGCTCTGCAGCTATTTTTTATGACTACTTAAACTGTGATTTCATGTACGTGTAATGAAACCTGAAAATTGCTTTTATTCTGATTATTTGATAATCTTTTAACCCAGCAAGCAGTTTTCATCCCTGTGATAATGCTGTGTCACTACTGACAATGTACTTTACATCTAGGTATTATAAGAGCAAACATAGAGAAATACCTTCTCTTGCACATGTTCTTTCCTTGTTTGTGCATCATAGTCAAATAGATGGCTCGAAGGGCAGGATGGATCCAAGTCTGATTTACGCTGATAAAAGTTTTTCCCAGGTAAATGAAGACACACCGAGATTGATTTTCAGGCTGTATTTTTAATAATAAAATTTTAGAAGATAGTAGTGTGTATCTAGTTTCCTGTCTTGTGTGTAGATGGCATTTATGTGGGTATGAGTGTCCAGTCACAGAGTTCTCACTTTACTGCAGCCACTGATTCAGGTGAAAGCCCTCCCTTCACCCACTCATAGGAATGAGCCTGCTTCTCAGTCAACTGAGCTTTGTCTGGGAAGATGTTATTTACCCCTTATCCAGTCCAGCTGCCTGTTGGGGGCTATTAGATATCACCTTGTTCTGGATATTAATGAGTTTGGCAGAGCTCAAATATCCTCCACCAGAGATACCTATCCTCTGTTGATAACACACACTAGGACTGGAAAATATACTGAAAGAGAAGGTGTTTGGGGCACCCTCAGTGTTTCAGTTGCTTCCATCAGTGCTCATCAAACAGTTGATGAATACTGGGATGCACCTTGCACTCTCAATGTCATTCCTTTCTTTTGTTTTTTTATGGCCAGAAGGGCTTCTAGTTTAAGCCTCTACTGATGTCTGCAACAGAAGTGCCTGTGTTTTGAAGGAATATGAGTGTCATCTGTGTCCTGCTGTGTACATTGCACAGCATGAGCTGCTCCTGGAGCTACAGGAAAGAGGTGGAAGATAGGAGAATAATGAAACTTGTAGGCTCCATAGGTGAGTGCCTTGGAGGCAGAGCACAGTAGATGGCTTCCTGTAACTTGCTTTAATCTATGATAAACAAATACTGAAATTAGTGCAAGTCAAATGCCCTCAGTGCCCAGCAGCTGACTGTGCTGCAAGAGCATGGGAAGGAGATAGCAATAAGATTTGTGTAGGAGGGGCACAAAGCTCAAGGAGGATGTTTGAATCCCCTCTACTGGCCAGTAAAGAAATTCAGAGGTAGTAGTCATTTTTGGATTTAACGTGTTCGTGTTCAGTAGGGTTTTTTCACAGAGGATTGTGTTTCCTTCACCCAGAATTCCAACATTCATCCATGAGTTTCTCACAGTGTTTACTAAGGCCTTTTGAAGCTGTTTACAGTTATGGGAGATTATCTTGTTCCCTACTGCAGGTATTTGTTGTTCAATAGGAGCTGTTTCTTTGTTTTGCTTATTTTTCCCCTCGGTTTACTGTATTCAATTTTTTTTCCTTATTGCTGCATTATAATAACTAAAAGTGACCTAAACTACTACTCATTAAAAATCCGGTATCCTGACAGGTTCCAGATAGTTCTAAAATGAAAAGATATTATTTGGAATGTCTTAAAGGGGTCTGTGTTGATGTTTGCATTGTTTGGTGTCTGGAGAAGTGTACTGGAAAGGAGCAGAATGGCAAAGGTTTTGATGGTCCCAAGTTATTCAGTGTAGCAAAAATGGAAGCTCACTGCAGAAATCTAGAAGGATTTCAAAGTACTAAGTTAGTAGATGACAAAATGGCAGGTGACAAGCTATTCCCTCTCAGGACACAGGGCTCAGAGCTAATATAGGTGGTTGTATAAAAACTGTCTGTGCAAAGGTGAGCAGAGGGCAAGGAAGAGAATGTAAAAAGTTACTAGAAAAAGAACAGATAATTAGGAATTGCATTTAGAACAAAACAGAAATTATTGAGCAACTCCTCATACCACTAATACTCCTGCATCTTGAATATACATGGTTCTGCTCCCCTATTTGTCAGAAAATAATACAAAGAGCTCAAGAATTCATGAAGAAGTGCAGCAAGGATGGTCAAAGGAATGCCTTCTATATTACAAGCTGTGAAGTAGACTAAAGTCTGTGAAAAGGTATATAAATTCATGGATGGCACTGAGAGAATTAACTAATTAAACTGTTTATCCTGCTATAAAATTTAGACTATATCAAATGATATCAAAAACATGCTGTGGAACTCATTGCCACAGAAAACTGCAGATGTCTGTGTAGATGCAAAAGCAATTAATAAACTCATGGAACAATAATATGCTAGAGTTTTACACACAGTGTTATCACCTTTGTCAGAGAAAGTCCCTGAACGTCCTCCCATCTGAGAGTCTGTAATGGGGAGATATCACCTACAGTGTTTTCTCTATTCTGATACTTTCCTTGTTGATCTTACAGGGGTGAAATATTGGGACAGAGAGGTGTTTTTTATATCCTACAGCTTTGATAGTATGTGTCTCTCAAATGTCTGATCATAATAAAAGAGATATTTTAAAAAACATCATGTTCTCATTAAGCTGTGTAAAAAACACATTGAAGAATGTTACAGATCACATGTCCAACGTGCCTTTTCTAATATTCTCTAAGCACAGAATTGATGCTTTTAGCAGTTTCTTCTAAGTAATCTTATGAAGGATAGAAATTGTCTTCCAGATACTATCATGAAAGATGTAATGAAAAATTTCATGAAGAAATCTCATGAAAGATAGGAATTCTCTTCCAGCTACCATAAGGAGCGATGACCTTAAAAATCTGGAAACACTTTGGCACTGAAAGAAATTTAGCAAGAAAATGGGGAAAGAAATGTATATAAACTCACAAATAGGAAAATTGGTTAAAAATGCTGGCCTATGTTTATTTACCCATCTGAGATTCTGGTTGTGTGTCTAATTCTGTTTGGGATTCTGTTTCTGTGCTATTCTATTCAAAATAGTAGCTTTGGATTCAGTATATATTATTTAAGAGTTGCAACAAGTACAGGGCTGGTGTACCAAGCTTAACTAAATATCCATCAGAGATGGAATGAATATTTTGTCATGCTGCTAAACACATAGGAAGGATCATATGCAAAATGTAACACAGCTGCATAAGATTATGTGAGGTTGTGAATTACTCAAGTGTTATGTGAGAGAGAGATCGAAGGGTGGTAAATGCTTCATAAAGATATTTCGGTTTTGTCAGCAAACTTATGAATTTACTTCCCTCACACTGTTTACTACTCCTTTAGTATAAAATCTTGTTCTTTCCTTTAAAAGACACTGCTAGTGAAAGAAACATGCAAAACATGTACTTAAGAAAGTGAAAACAGAAAGGTGTTTTGAAGGTTTTTTTTGTGGTACAGCAGAGATAACGTTGTACATTTATTGGGGTATACAGTATGTTGTTGTTCTATCCAAATCCTCCTGTTAACAAATCTGTGCTAAAGACAAGGTGCTGGATTCATTCAGTCTGTCTTCAGTTCATTCATTCACTCAGACAGCACCTAACAGACACTGGACTGAGTATTTTCAAATGTTTTCTCTACAGTCATAAGTTATTAGCTAAATAAGCCATTAGTACCCTGACCCCAAAGAGTGACATCATGTTATAAATATCCAAAGAAGGAAAGATTGGAAACCTTGACAGTATAAATCAGCTCCTCTCAATTTTTGTGACACCCAGACATACACATGCACGTGTCATGGATCACGTGAAACATTCAAATCCTTAAATTAGTTCAGTATCCTTATATTTGCATTTTTATACTGTTTATCACCACAAGTGTACACATATTATGGTCTTGTTTTTCCAAATCCTGTAGGTAGCACATTTTTGTTGCATGTCACTAGTGTAATTTTGGTTTTGTTGTCAGACTGCTAAATGACAGTGAAATGTCTGCAGTATGCATAAAGCAGCATCTTGTAGTAGACTGCAGGTCCCAAGTGAGAACAGAAGATGAATACATTTAAAGTTGCAGCAGTATAGCCTGAAAAATTGTCATCAATAATCTGATTATGATGTGTGCATGTACTACTTTTTGACATGCCTGTATGCATGTTGATGTAAATCTTCCATGAAGACTGGTGACAGTATTATGACCTGCAGTTAGCAGCTCCCTGTGTTACTTAACTAAATGATATTACTTCACAGAAAGAATATCAACAGTTCTGCTCCTACTGGAGAACATGTAGAAAATTTGAGGTCTTGAAAAGCAGTATTTCAGTATTGCTAGTAATGTGTACCTGTGTTTTCAGAAACACATGCCTGAGTCCGAGGGATTACCTGAGCAGGAATAGGATGCAGGACAATAAATTAAATTTTAGCTACACTTGTATAATATAAACACAGAGGATTAGTAAAATGTTAGAGAAGTGCAGATAAAATGAAGGTGTTCTTTATTTTTTGTTCATTATACCAGAATGTCAGAAAGCTTTTTTGACTGATATTCTTTTAAAAATTGCAGGTTTAAGAATTTAGTGCATGGGAGGCATTTTTCTTTGCTATCTCAAATTCTACCAGTTTATGTCATATATAATTCATAGACTTTTGGAGCCAGGACATTTCCAGGATTAATTATTTTAATAGTAAAACATTGCTGCCTTTATTCTATTTTGGTATTTAACTTAATCTTTCCATCATTTAATGATGGTACTTGCTTTTTGGCTGGATTAAAGAGCTCACTACTATCAATAATCTCCCATGTAAGTACTTGTATAGTGTAATCACATCCCCTTTTAACCTTTGCTTTGATCAGATAGACACAAACTCTTATGTCTGTCATTGTCA